>JARACY010000390.1:0-98456 GCA_029255725.1 Scrobipalpa atriplicella
AGAACCGATGAAAGCTCTCCAGATATTGAGCGCTAGGGCTGTCAACAGGGCTAATGGCGTACTCAGTACTTCTATTAATATCTTGCGTACTCATTACTGCTATTTATATCTTAGTACTTAATGATTATTTAAATATGGCTTAAGTGTTAAGTGGGAGAATTAGTGCGGGGTCTTTGATGTATAATATAATATCTGCTTTTGTATTTTAATATTTAGGTTATTTTTTTATTTAAGTATTTTTTTAGGTCTGGACTCTATGTCAGAGACAAGGGTTGTATGCATTCGGAAACACAGACGTAAGAAGTAGTTTTTTTTTTAACATTGAGTCAACAACTGAGTTTATCAGAAAAACAGGCTTAAGTATGGAGGGTGTTTTGATTACTCGATTAATCTAGCCTTTTATTTTTGTCCACAAGTCTGACCATTATATTTATGTCCCAAAATAACAATCAAATGTCACGAAAAACAATGAAGGGACTAATATGATGGAAAAGATACTTATCATAATGGCCTAACGTCATAGATTTAATACTAGACTTTGACTAACAAGCATAGACTAACAATGTCATAGCAATGACAGTACATTTACGAATGACGTCAACCAATCACGTCATAGAAATCATTCCTAAAATTTGGAGGGTGAAGAATGTATTTTTTAGCTGCATTTGACAAAATGGGAGAGAATTTGATACCTATGCTATATTTTACAGTATGCCCATTAACCGTGTATCTCGATAATATGAATTAAAAAAATATTCGAAAACGCACACTTTTTTTTAACTAGGCCTTTGAAGATAAAAACCCTGAAAAAAGCATTCTAAAGTATAAATATTTCAGTACTAAATTATTCAGTATTATTACTCACACGCGCCCAATCCCACACAGGACTAAATTCGACACCCTTAGCTATTTTTTTTTATCGACGCGTGGGTGTCCCTACATTCAGCGGATCAACAGATATAGCACGTCAAGGGTTTCAATGACTGTAGGTGGGGGCGCCACATGTAAGGAGAATCTGTCTTCTCTCTGTCTTGTGGGTTTTCGAGTCGATCAACCCAATGATCGCTGCTGTCAGAGTTGTAAACCACTTAATAGCAGAGCTTATAGGCCTCTGACATGTTTTGTGTAACGATCACTATCAAAGACAGCGGCCGGGATCGACGGCTTTGAGTGTTCTCCGAAGAACGGAATCTTTTTTCTTCCAGACTATCAGGTGATTCAGCCTGCAATGTCCCAACCAAACTGAGGAAAATCTCACAAAGCGATAAATTGGCAAATATCAACTTTGTGTCCCCTGGGAATGGAACCCAGGACCTCCGGATCGGGAGCCCATGGCTCAGTCCACTAGACCACGGAGGCTGTTAGAGGAGAGCTAACAAAACTGATGTTGGGGGAGTTCCTTTAACTGACACGTTCATTTATATCCTAGGCGTACTGTATATGGCGTTCGCCCGTTGATTGTTTTCTGATCTTGTTAATTTCGAGTGTTTTCCAAAATTAAGCCCCAATGTTTCCGTGTTTACACATTTCCGGAGGCATTTTCGAGGGGAAAATGTTTTCGTTTAAATTTTGCGCAAGGATTTTTAACGCCAACTCGTTCGAAGTGTTGAGTTTGGTCGTAGGATGTATTTAGAATTTGAAAAGGTTGTACATTGTTATTCTTAAATTAGATTTTGCGTGGAGAAGCCTGAACTAAGTGACAGAGGTCAAAGCTTCAGATAATTTAAAAAAAAACCTTTTATTCTATGAAACGTAATTTATAAGGGTTAGACTAGGCTGCATGGGTTCAAGCTCTTTGCCTTCCCTAATAATATAGGAAAACTTTAAAAAAAAATGAATTCATAAAATTCCAGCCAGTACCCAAATCTCAGTTTAAGCGATTTCTCTAGTAAAAACATTGTTTTCCAGAACTATGACGTTGAAGATAACTTTTGCTTGAATTGAAGGTTGCGATGTTTACGTACTTTCTTGAATTTAATAGGATAGGATAGAAAATTCGATTTCCATTGTAGTAACAGTACGACAATGTTACATTGTCATTTACAGTAAATTTCCTAAAAAAGAACATGTTTCTTGTATCGATTTTGGATGTTACTGAGCCTGAGTTGATAGTGGAGTCAATCATATCATGTCAGAGGCCTAACTAGGGCTCGTATTTATAAAGCGATCTCACGATTGAGAGCAATATTAAGTATGGATTTGACAGATCATTTTGTACTATAATGACACTTCTGATACGGACTCTTTACCGTAGTTACACAAAAGTTTTTTTTTTGCAACGTTACAGTAATCAAGCACCGACACTAGAACACTAGAACCCGTCCCCTATCACCTATCTCTGTCCTAATGAGTGGGGTGAATGACCTCTGACGCGGGAATTTTGCAACCACTACTTGGATGCTCCTTAGCTCTTCTGTCGCCCGCATTTCAGGGCTGACAGACACAAATTTAACTAAATCTTTGACTAAAATTGTTGCCGTCTCTTTCTGTCCTCTCATGATAGAAAATGACGATTTTATTCAAGATTTAGTGATTTTGTTCGCATACCTAGTGACAGTTAAGCTGCAGTGTGCTATCGCCTTTATTTCATTCTATTTTTGAAAACTTGTGCTATTTAAAGCTTAAACTGAGATTTGGGTACTGGCTGGAATTTTATGAATTCATTTTTTTTTAAAGTTTTCCTATATTATTAGGGAAGGCAAAGAGCTTGAACCCATGCAGCCTAGTCTAACCCTTATAAATTACGTTTCATAGAATAAAAGGTTTTTTTTTTAAATTATCTGAAGCTTTGACCTCTGTCACTTAGTTCAGGCTTCTCCACGCAAAATCTAATTTAAGAATAACAATGTACAACCTTTTCAAATTCTAAATACATCCTACGACCAAACTCAACACTTCGAACGAGTTGGCGTTAAAAATCCTTGCGCAAAATTTAAACGAAAACATTTTCCCCTCGAAAATGCCTCCGGAAATGTGTAAACACGGAAACATTGGGGCTTAATTTTGGAAAACACTCGAAATTAACAAGATCAGAAAACAATCAACGGGCGAACGCCATATACAGTACGCCTAGGATATAAATGAACGTGTCAGTTAAAGGAACTCCCCCAACATCAGTTTTGTTAGCTCTCCTCTAACAGCCTCCGTGGTCTAGTGGACTGAGCCATGGGCTCCCGATCCGGAGGTCCTGGGTTCCATTCCCAGGGGACACAAAGTTGATATTTGCCAATTTATCGCTTTGTGAGATTTTCCTCAGTTTGGTTGGGACATTGCAGGCTGAATCACCTGATAGTCTGGAAGAAAAAAGATTCCGTTCTTCGGAGAACACTCAAAGCCGTCGATCCCGGCCGCTGTCTTTGATAGTGATCGTTACACAAAACATGTCAGAGGCCTATAAGCTCTGCTATTAAGTGGTTTACAACTCTGACAGCAGCGATCATTGGGTTGATCGACTCGAAAACCCACAAGACAGAGAGAAGACAGATTCTCCTTACATGTGGCGCCCCCACCTACAGTCATTGAAACCCTTGACGTGCTATATCTGTTGATCCGCTGAATGTAGGGACACCCACGCGTCGATAAAAAAAAATAGCTAAGGGTGTCGAATTTAGTCCTGTGTGGGATTGGGCGCGTGTGAGTAATAATACTGAATAATTTAGTACTGAAATATTATACTTTAGAATGCTTTTTTCAGGGTTTTTATCTTCAAAGGCCTAGTTAAAAAAAAGTGTGCGTTTTCGAATATTTTTTTAATTCATATTATCGAGATACACGGTTAATGGGCATACTGTAAAATATAGCATAGGTATCAAATTCTCTCCCATTTTGTCAAATGCAGCTAAAAAATACATTCTTCACCCTCCAAATTTTAGGAATGATTTCTATGACGTGATTGGTTGACGTCATTCGTAAATGTACTGTCATTGCTATGACATTGTTAGTCTATGCTTGTTAGTCAAAGTCTAGTATTAAATCTATGACGTTAGGCCATTATGATAAGTATCTTTTCCATCATATTAGTCCCTTCATTGTTTTTCGTGACATTTGATTGTTATTTTGGGACATAAATATAATGGTCAGACTTGTGGACAAAAATAAAAGGCTAGATTAATCGAGTAATCAAAACACCCTCCATACTTAAGCCTGTTTTTCTGATAAACTCAGTTGTTGACTCAATGTTAAAAAAAAAACTACTTCTTACGTCTGTGTTTCCGAATGCATACAACCCTTGTCTCTGACATAGAGTCCAGACCTAAAAAAATACTTAAATAAAAAAATAACCTAAATATTAAAATACAAAAGCAGATATTATATTATACATCAAAGACCCCGCACTAATTCTCCCACTTAACACTTAAGCCATATTTAAATAATCATTAAGTACTAAGATATAAATAGCAGTAATGAGTACGCAAGATATTAATAGAAGTACTGAGTACGCCATTAGCCCTGTTGACAGCCCTAGCGCTCAATATCTGGAGAGCTTTCATCGGTTCTTACAAATCGCTTATTCCCTCCCCTCCCCCCTCCTCTACTCCCCCCCCCCCCCCCTGTGCATGCTTGTGGAGTGGTATAGTGCTTGCAAGTATTTTTAACCTATATCCGCCTTAGGCTTAACCTACGAAGATAGATTTTTCTGGAATACTCCTAAGGCTAAAGCTAAGTCAAAACATATTGAATATTTGACACGGCTTACTTGTTTGTTGTGAGACAAGTATTCAGTATGAATAACACTTGTTTATCGTTTAATACTAAGTCAAAACATCATCTAGGTACCAAAGTATCTAAGTTTAGCATTAAAACTTTTAATACAATAAATGCAAATTTTTACCACAGGAATTATTAAAGATACACAAAAATCAAGGCTTTTGAAATGCCAATTTCCTCCTGCTATTAAGCAAGAAAATGATACCACCATCAGTATCACAACTCCCAAAGTCATGAATAACAGATACTCAATCTTAAATCAAAAGTACCACCCTAACTCCCCATCTCTGCTACACCATAGCCTGTAACATGGGAAACTTATGGGCCATGGTGCGTAACTTTATGTCTGTCTGGCGCAGTATGTTGTTTTAGAAAATCATGAAATTTTGTGTTTTAATGAGATATTTTTTTTAGATTTGCATGTTTTGGTAAGTCTAAGGCCCGTATTTATAATCAGCTCTCAAGAGTGACAGCGAGTTTGAGTGTTGAACGGAACCTTCGGCGCCGAACGTTACGCAAAGCAGAAGTCGTGAGATAAAACAACAAATAATGAACGTCGGTAATATCCCTTTGGCCCTACTATGCTAGTTGAACTCACCGCACTCCCAAACTAGACTTTCTTTACTTTGGCTTTAACAAACAGCGCTAAACCCTTACTATCTTAGCGTTGCGATTGAGAAAGTTATAAAATAAACTGGATCGCTCTTCAAACTCCGTGCAGGATACAGGGTCCTAGGAAAAAACACTGTAATTAAATACGGCGTGGACTAATTGATATTTTGCTGCAGCAAATTCATGCCATATTAGGGGTCGTATTTATAATCAGCTCTCAAGAGTGACAGCGAATTTGAGTTTGTATCAGAAATGTCATTTTAGTACGAAACGGCCTGTCAAATCCATACCTTATATTGCGCTCAATCTTGAGATCGCTTTATAAATACGAGCCTAGGTATCCATCATGCAGATTTAAACAATAACAGTTTTAGTTACAACCAGCTATATACATATTTTTGAGGAACCATAATTTTTATTTGTAATAGGTATAACTAAACTCATAGTCCTAGAACTAATACTCACCTAAATTGGAATAAATCAAGATAATACATACCGATATCTTTGGGTTCCTTGCTGTTATATTCTATGCTTCTATCGTTCCCAGCCCAGCATGAAGGTATTAATATTTATCATAATTAATTAATGTATTTGGTCTCCTACTTCTTCTTTTCTAGTGGGTTCGAACCGATAAACCCTAGTATCAGAATTTTTGAGCCGCCTCAGTTAAAACGCTTCTAACATGGTCTCAATAACAACCACTATCAAAGACGGGTTAACGTGCCCTCTGAATTGGGTTAAATTCTAGAACAAACACTGTTTTAATAGGTAGTGAGTATTTTTCCTAACACCCGGTATTTGTGGAGTGTTCACCGGGTATACCCGGGTCAGGTACGGAGAGTGGCGAGCAAACACCAGCTTGTTTACCTACTAGATTGCGGGATTATGACTTGTTCCGACACGTCCCGGGAAAAATGTCGGTTTACAGTTTTGAGTGGTCGGTTTAAGGGTTTAGCGGATCGGGATTCGGGAATTGATGGGTGTTTTTAGGATGGCATAGTATCAATCGGTATCTTTACGTAAAAGGTGACTAAGGGTTAATACGCTATAATGCAAAATATGTAGGTACTTTATTTAAAAAAAAATACATACAACAGAAAAGTAAAGTACGAAAGCAGTACAATATAGACTGCCTTATTGATACAGTATCAATTTCTACCAGGCAACCTTTGGGTTGGAATGGGTAGTAGCATTTCCTGGAGAATTTTACATCTGAAATGACTAAAGGCTTGCCAGGCGAGTATGGCGATACGAGATTATAAAAAAAAAACATTACATAAGTACAACAGTTTTCAAGGAAAATACTCGCAAAAACACCTATTTTGCGAGTCCCATCAACACGAATGTTAACTCACCAAAATACCTCATACATTTCGCACAAAAGACGGGCATAAGTATCAACCATTGTAAGAAAGCAACGGTAAAAGTGGGAAATAAAGAACCGCTACAGACAGAGAGGTATCACTTTAGCAAATTACACCGACAGACAAAACGTGCAATGCCCGATTCTGAACAATACGGCTCACCTGGGAATTCCTCAAATGCCTGGATATCTCAGGATATAATTCCGAAAGCAACATGGGAATACTCCTCGATATCTGAGAAATGAATAAGGCATCTATGTAGTTATTGGATGCTATGTAGAAAACTTGATAGGTTGCGGAGGTGTATTCTAGAGATCCTAGGACCAATTTAATGAAAGAATCAACTGGATAAACATTGAATATCAAGAAGAATATTATATCTCTTTTACTGAAATTAAAAAAAAAACAACGTTACGGGTAGGCAGAGCGTAAAATGCCTAATAAAAGGCGTTATCGCCACATCTGTCAAACATTGAGAGAAATTTAAGCACAGTGACTATTGAATTATACTGTGATTTAAGATTGTAATTTATATCGCTAAACTGACAGGTTGTCAGTCCGTGGCCTAAATGCTGACTTCTACAGCATGCCCGGGAGGAAGGGCAGCTGGAACATTCTATGTGTTTCTATCGCTCCTAGTCCAGCATGAAAGCAATGCAGCATTTTTTTCGTAAGCTCTGACAGAAACTAGCAACATTAACTAAGTTGAGTACGCTAATATTAACTTATGTTTTCGTAGTTGAGTACGCCCGTTAATATTTTTAGTAAGGCGGTTGATTCAATATATTTTCATCTTAACGAAACACAATAGAGCAGATGATAAAAAGTGTGTCTATAGAGGCGGACGTAACAAAAATGGCGGACGGCTAAACTGAAAATATTAGCGCTGAAATATGTCGCGCGCGATCATTGGCTTTTAGCGGCCATCTTGGATTTTGGACAGTAACTGTGGATTATTGGCGAGTGAAAGATTGTGTAGTAAATTGGGCGTGATGACGGTACGACGATGCACGTTTTTGTGAAAATAAAAATAATGAGGTTACGCCTAAGGCCCGTATTTATTATCAGCTCTCAAGAGTGGCAGCGAGTTTGAGTTCGTATCAGAAACGTCATTCCAATACAAAATGACCTGTCAAACCGCACTCAATATTGCTCTCAATCTTGAGATGGCTTTATAAATACGAGCCTAAATATAGATCCAGATGTTTATTTATGTAAGTACAGTAAAAGTACAGGTACAGGTAGAGACACCCGAAGATTTCAGTGTAGGTGATGGATTATTAACTCGTCACTACAGCTGTAAACGCAATTCTATCAGAAAACTTCAAAATGTTTCAGTTTTGGTAAGAGAACTGTTAGCTACTCCTTGGTTTTGGTGGTAACTTCGCAAAATGTCCCTTTAAAAATGTCACTTTCTCAAAATGTCCATTTCTCAAATTGTCTTTTTCGCAAAATTCCCTTTCGCAAAATGCCCCTTTAAAAAATTTCGAAGTCTTTTTAGTAGGCCTACTATTTGAACTAAATCTATAAAAAAGGACATTTTGCGAAAGGGACATTCTGCGAAAGGGACATTTTTCGACCAAGGGGACATTCTGCGACGTTAGGCCTTTGGCGAAAACAGCATTTGTTAGCGCTGTAACTATTAACTGTAGCGATGCCATCCATAGTCGGCCATGGCGAACTTGCGTGTAACTTCTAAGTAATAAATGTGTATAAAGACTATGTTTTAAATAATTTATGTTTTTTTCTTTCCAGGTAATTATAAGCCATTTAGCAGCAGCTGTTGAAGAATATTAAAGGTAGGGGTGTGAAGTGATGTGCTTTTAATTACATATAGTCATATTCGTGTATGTTTTCTGAATCGTTTCACTTCATACGTAGTGTTGTTTCTATTAGATACTACATTAAAGATAGGCCATTTTTCTATTTAATATACAAATGTGGGTTCAGAGAGTCACCATCCTGCAAATGTGAGCCAGGCAGGCCATATTCTAGCGGCTAGAATATGCTAGAATCTAGCTTAAATTATAACGAACGACAAGCAACCGCTACCCTGGCAGCATAACCAAATTGCATCGCAGACAGAGAATTTGAGAAAAAAAAAGCATAATCTATGATAGGGTCCACTTTTACCATGATGACTTCAACAATGACGTATACTTGCTTAACAACACTTAGTCATGTTCATATTCATAATGTAGACTCATTGACCACACAGTGTTTTTTACCTCAATAAGTAAAAACCTCATTATATCTCAAAATGACTGTTTTATATTCATCACTACTATTAAACCATTGTCACTGAACCGTGCGAAATGAGTTAAGAACGCGTAAAACGCCAAGAATCGGTTAATGTGTCTATTAGAACGAGTTAACACATTTGATGCCGACTGTTTCAGATTAAGCATAAAATTTACTATTTCTAGATGAACTCTATGATTTTTCGTGTAATAATTTAGAGAAGATCGAAATAGAGTCTAAACACAATGGAAAAAACACAAATTCAAAACAAATTTGAAATAAAATGAAATTTAAGTAGGTAGGTACCACTTATAGATGAACTCTATGTGATTTTTTGTGTAATAGTCTAGAGAAGATCGTGATAGAGTCAATAATCTAAACTACACAAAATAAAAAGAAAAATAAGTATTTGTGTAAAGATTGTAAATATTTTGATGTGATAATAGGTTTCCCAAACAAAAATATAAAATTATTATTCTTTTTGATGTTTTTTTTTATTTTGATTCATAAGTTCAACTGACTTCATCGGTAGCAAATTAAAAGAATATTTTTTAGAAGTTCAAGACAGACATGAAAGGTGCGTTCTTAGCAATCAAGATGTTAACAACTTCTCACACGGTATTCGTATTAAAAAGTCGTCAGAAACGTATTATAGTCAGTACGGTGGTAACCACCCATGTTTTCGTCTCTATAAGTGATACTACGGGTCTGAAACTCACTAGAAATTCACTCAATTGCTTTCGGGATAGGACGGACGATTAAATATCACGTAATGTATACTGAGACATATTCTTAGTCGTACATTCTGAAAAACTGCGATGTTGTGCTAAATATATACCTACTAGTGCGAGCAGCCGCTTCTTTGTTTGAAATAGGTACGTACTCTGTAATGCAATAGTCTATTATTGTCTACCCTATTGGTGTCTACGCTCGGCAAATGGTATAACGTTGGAGCTTGCACAGAAGTCTGAAGGCACTGACTTTGCTTCACATGAAATTGTAGAATGATGAAACTCAGCATGTTACGTGCTTGTATCAGTTTAAGAATAGAATAGAATAGAAAGGATTTTGGTGCAATATCGAAGGTGAATAACTAGGAACGGATGGATTCAAAGAACAGCATATTCTCCTACTGTACTATAATACAATTTTTTGGTAAAAAATAATGCATGAGTTTAAAAAAATAAAAATGACAACTCGTAGTAACGCATCCCCAACAAAATCTTCCAACGAAATTGTACACGAAATTCGACTTAATCTCCTTACAATAATGAAGCTTCGCGTCCCCTTACCCGTTCCTTACTCTCATCCTTATTCCCTCAGAATACGGTCTAGTTCAGCTTGCTTATCGTCCCCGGAAAGGCAGGGAACAGGTTTTCCTACTCAGCGCGTGTCTTTCGATTGTTGTATGGAATTGAACTTTCCTTAATATGAAGTAATAAAAGTTTTGAATTGAGAATTGTCTTTGCGTGGTAAGAATAAGGATTCAGGGTTTATAACCTGATAGAATAGCGAAATACTGGGTGTAAAAAAAACTGACCAAGCTTTAGGGTCCTGAACTTTAGGGTTTGAACCTACCCATGAAACTGAACAACTTTCACCTAGGTGTACCTAAATGTGAAAAAAATTTAGCCTCCCGTGCAAATGGTGCCAGCGGCTTCAGTCCTTTATTATGGGAGTCCTTTTGGTATAGGTATTTTATTTTTTTGTAGTTCAGTCTATATTTCTTTAGGAAAGTTGTTCAGTTTCAAGGGTAGTTCGCACCCTAAGGCCCGTATTTATAATCAGCTCTCAAGAGTGACAGCGAGTTTGAGTTCGTATCAGAAATGTAATTTCAGTACAAAACGACCTGTCAAATCCATACTTAATATTGCTCTCAATCTTGAGATCGCTTTATAAATACGAGCCTAAAGTTTCACAGTATTATTTTCGGTCAGCATTTTTTTCACTCCCCGTATAATGCGTATTTTAGAAACGAATGCATATTAAGTAGTATAGTCTCTGCTCTGTATATCAAGTTAGCTGTAGTAAGGCTCGTATTTATAAAGCCATTTCAAGATTGAGAGCAATATTGAGTGCGGATTTGACAGGTCATTTTGTATTGCAATGAAGTCTCTGATACGAACTCAAACTCGCTGTCACTCTTGAGAGCTGATTATAAATACGGGCCTTAGTCCCGCGAAAGATTACCAACTTAAGAGCTGTCCAACCCATAAGTGTCTATCTAGCATTCCATAAAACACCAAACTACACGAACAGAATTTAATATCGTTACTAACAAGACATGGCAGTTCGAAACTAACTATATAACCCGGCGGAATACAAAACACGTATCCGGCAATACAAAGTAAGGCGATGTAAGATCTCTTCAAGTAGGTCGTATAAATTCAAAGCTGTCCGTGGCAAATCGCGCGAGAACTGAGGACCTAGACTTGTGATTGTGACACGTTTTTCGTTCGAAATTCGACCTTATGTCGGTAATAACAAGAGTCAGAACTATTGCGTGTGAACTTTACTTAGACTGGGATTGTGACAAACCTTTTTTTGTTGGAATATGGACCTTAAGGGGGTAATAAAAAGGGTCAGAGGGAAAGATTTGACGCAGGTGAATTTTTGAGTAATATGAAGGCTAGAAATAGAGGAATATTGATTAAAATATGACAAGATTTTATCCTAAGCTTTTGAATTTGGCTGACAACCTGTCACTACAGCTTACACTGAATGTCCTGCAGACTAAGAGGAAGCCTTCAAAGATCGTAAGCGTGGCGATACTGTCTTTTATTAAGCCGTTAAAGTCCTGCCCTAACCCGTAAGAGACAAAGGTATGATTTTAATTTTTCTCTAGAAGTCAAACAGCTTAAACAACTAATTAATAGTTGTACTTCTTTGATTCTTCTTTAATTCCTAAGGATTACACCGAATTGCATGAAAATTCTCATGTTTCTCAGAAAATGAGCAAAGTTTTGGCTTTGAAAGTAATAAGTTAGTACTGCGTTTTTTTATAGCATGCCCGGGAGGAGATGCAGCTGGCACATTCTCTGTTTTTCTGTCGCTCCTAGTCCAGCATGGAAGAATTAAGTATACCTAGAAATAAATCTAGAAACATTAAAATTTTACCGTGGGAAATATAAAGCTGTGCAATAATTGTAGACAAACAGTCTGTGAACTATTTAAACTCCATTTTAACTTTGAACTGTCAAAGTTAAATTTACAAATTCAGTTCAAATACATTTTGAACGCCTACTGGCTGACATCGAGTCATCTTGAACTCTAAAATAATACTGTAACTTTGTTAACGCCATTTTAAACATATAAATTCGAATCTGTTTTGCATATCTTTAATATTAAGGAGAAGAAAGTTTCCATTTGTGATTCTCAAATATGGTATGTACTAATCTTACTTTGGCATTATAGCTATTTTAATTTTAGAACTTCGCCTTAAATAAAAACACGGTCAATCTGCTCTCATATCTTCAAACGAATATGGTCTTAGACGCTATATGCAAATGTGTCCACGCTTTTACCACCGGACGGACAAGTTATTATCTATATAGTCATTATAAATTATATTGATTTAGAATTTTAGTTATCAATAATAATGTGGTGTCGAATACGTTGGAAGGAATCTTTAGTAAAATTATGAGTTTAGATGTTAAGGGGTTTTGCGTTTAAAAATGATTGAGGGACTTAATCTATTCTATTTCTTACTTCTCGCAAATTATGTAGCTATTTTACCATTAAATAGTAAATAGACTAAGATCATCATCAGCTCATATGACGTCCCCACCGAGGCGCACGAGCACGTGGGCACAGTACGGATTGGTCGACTTCACACATAACCTTTGAATTTCTTCGTAGGTGTGTGCAGTTTCCTCACGATGTTTTCCTAAGATAATATAATAAAAAAAATAGTTTAAAGACGAACCAATAGCCTCTACATAAGACAAAACTTTACTCTTTACATCACATCGAGTGATCATCTTTGTATCTTCCATCCCATTGTAAAGTTTTTCAAGTAAACAGGACATGATGTCCTAACACTTAGCAAGTGTTTGTAGGCATCTTAAGTCTTAACACTTAAACCCATTTTAGTCCAACTTAAGCTAGAGTAAAATTTTAAGTGTACTTTCCACTGAAAGAAGTTAAGTGTTGCCATAAATCTGCCAGTAAGCAGAAAAACAGAAAAACCGTTTCACTTAAAATTGCGCTCAGTTTTTGGCCTGCCCGCCTGAAATTCGGTAAAGTTATGCCGCACTGAAAAAACTGCGGATAAATAAAGCTTTTTAGGTGAAATTATTAAGGTTTTAGTTTTTACGCAGCCAGTTTCGCAGTTTTTCTGGATTTTTATAATTTGGTAGTATTTTTTTTATTTAGGTTAAGTAGTGAAGTTAGTTTTTTTTATGGTTGAAATGTGAACGAATATAGTCTGTTTCTCTCTTGGTAATAATTATGATGCACACATTTTGTACATTCTTCAAATTAACTTTCGGTACCTAAGTATAGGTATTATTTTAGCATAGTACGCTTCAGATAGAATTACTATGATTATAACCTCAAATCCACGTTACAAATGGAACTTTGTTAGAATTCGCTTTCCGCACAATCACACAACGACAAAGTCCTACCATTAAACGCATTAAATTCCGAATTCAAACGCGAAACGGTTACGCAACATCGATTTCCGTATACCGGGTCATAATAACTATACCGGGTCGTATAACTGGGTCAAGGCATCTATCATGTTGGAACGGTGTGGGCTGGGCTAATCAAATCGCGATATCCAGCAGCAGTGTAAGACCCTTTATCAAAGTTAGTACATGAATCAGAAGGGATGAACTTGGAAGCTTGGGCGTGAATTTTAAGGGCTATGGGAAGATGTCTTTGTCAGTTTTAGTATAGAATACATAATACTATAGGTATAGATGATTCATAACAAAGACAAACGTAATACTCACGCCTCTATCCCTTAAAGGCTAGGCGTCCTTGATATCTTAAGGGTACAAGTTTCTGTCAGCCTTTCGTCTGAATTTAATACCTACTTTGAATACCTAAATCGAAATCGAACGTAACAGCTGATAAAGGACTTTATGGGCAAAAATGTATGGAATTTGGTCCAAGACGCTACACTGATAAGACCTGTAGGAAATGAAAGTAAATACTTAGCATATGATTAGGGATAAGTACTATCAAAATCCGTCTCGATGAAAATGACCATGTTAAAGTGACCATAAAGAAAATTGCCGGGATGGATTTTGATAATACTTGACCCAAATCATGTATCTACTTTCATTTCCTTCAAGTCTTATCAGTGCAGCATCTTGGACCACTTTTGCCCATTGACATTTAAGCTTTTTTAATCCCAAACCAAGATGAAAGTATTCTTGTACATTTTTACACGGTACTTTATTTTTTTATTGATACCCTAGAACAGTAACTTAGCTTAATTTACCTCCAACAATGCGCCAGTACTGGCCAGCATCACATAAAGTTTTCTTTTTATTCTTTCACCAACTTGTTCCAAAGAATTCTGGCTTGCTTTCAACTCGGGGCCTTAGGTGTTTAATTAGTTTAAAAGCTCAAAAGAAACGGCGCTACGTTCTCTACAAATCTAGTGGGTAGTGCGGGAGCTAAGGCGGAATTTGTGTACCACTTTTGAGTACCACTGATACCATTCGTATGCGCACAAAATCACCATGGTCACCTGTCATTGTCTATCTTGAGAGAACAGATAGGGACGGCAATGATTTTGGTTAAGATTTAAATAAGTCATTCTCTCCACGAAGCGAGAGAACTATCAGGGATTATTTTTGTATGTAGTGGAAATAGAAAGAAAATAATTGATTGTTTTTGACGAGTAGTCGCTAAACTCGAAAGCTGTTTAACCTGTCTTAGTAATTATTTCCCCAGAAGAAAATCCATAAAGCACCTAAATGTATAGCTACATACATTTCTTTTGTTGCTTCTTTTAGTACAGGAAAATATTAATTTTTCGCAAAAAATTGTAAGTGATAAAAAGGTTAAACGCTAAGCGAAATGTTATATGTTTAGCTTTTTAAATGTTGCCGCTGTACTATAGTTTTTTGTGTCTGAAAACTTAAATACTCAACATTTTTTTTGTATTTTTTTAATACAGGGTAAGTCGCTTGTAATGCTACTAAAGAAACTTTAAACAGATGTTTTAGCCAAAGATTTTTGGTACTCCTAAAGTTAAACAACTTTGTTGAATGGTAGATATAATTTGTAATTACATCGACGACATGGTTATAGCCACAGAAAGAAATTGCTATAAAACCTGAATGTTACTAACTTGACCTTTAAATAAAATATATCAAAAAGAAAAATCTGGTATAATCTTGGTTAAAAGTCATTCTTCATTCGCTGCAAGAAAGTATTACCGAAAGGGTCTTTCAAGACTCTTCAAATAATTGAATTCCAATTCAGATCCCACTTCTGTTCATACGTGCAAGATTAATTCTCTGGAAAATGATTTAACGATGGGATTTTATAAAAAAAATGTATCTACATTTTTAAGGTACCTATTTACTTTTTTTTTTCTTCAATCTAGTCTAGACAGACAGAGTCATTGATGGAGGTAACTTAACCAGAAACCTTAAAGGTGCTGAATTTTTTTAAATATCGACGAAACACAGCAAGCTATTTGAAGTCGGATTCCGCAAGCCAGATGGAAAGCTTTCAAGGACTAAAATAAGTAGGTATTTTCTGTAGTAATATGTACTGCTTTCTGCTAATTACTATCCTTACAACCAAAGCTTGCCTGGTAGAAATTGCTGCATTAGCAAAAACTACTTTTAATAATAACTTTTCTGATGTAGGTAAGTATCTACCTACCTATTGTGTAATTAAGTATGTTGTATTTGTAAACTTAGTTTGAGAAAGTAACGCCAGAATTTGAGCCAACTTTTCTTCTACAATTTGTACCTACCAGGAGTTTTAATACATGTCCCAAGTCGATTAGACCTCCTACCTAAAATTAATGTATCTGTATCCCCATTATCGTGGTAGGAATTGATTTCCTGTGGGAATAGGATATTAAATACCAATTTTATTCGACAATCCGGTTCGAGGCTCATCAATCCTATCTATCATGAGATAAAATCAGTCCTCAATTGATTGGAATACATAAATTTTTAATATTAGATTTTATGATGTTCTTAACGCGTCTTACATGTCCCAATTTTATTTAACTAAGTAGACGTAAGAAGAGAATCAATCTATAAACTAGACTAGATGTCAAGAATACCTACTATAATATATTTGGTATAAAAGAAGAAATGAGAAAAAATGCCAAACCAAGAAACAATAAAAAGGCTAAAGATTCCAAAAGTTTAAAAATTGAAACAGATGAAGACACAGCTAACTCAGTTAAGCTAGCAGAAGACCTGGACATCAGATTACTGGAGTTTGCAAAAAGCACCGTGTAAGCAGCCCTTGTGGTGTAATAGGATTTAGGTAAGCCCATTATCCCGAACCGTGCCTTTACAGTTCCTTTCATGTATATCTGTTGTGTGCAAGTTGGAATCTAGACACTGTTGCTGCAGGTCTAGCTATATACTGAGAGCGATTATTTTTGGATTTGCCAAAGGTGACTCACAAAATTTATTAGCAATGAAGATCCTACCCAACGCGTTCCCACATCTCGACAGAATAGTTACCGAAAGTAGGTAGGTAATTGGGCGCCGCACTTTGGTCGAAAGGTTAAGCCAGGCGGCTTCTCAAGGAGCCTACCACCGTTAAAAGAGTGATCGTCAAACCAGATTTAAATGTGATTAAGTCTAGTAAGTAAGGAATTTCATTTCAATACATAAAATAGGACCCGAAACCGAAATCGTCTAATGTAGCCTATATTTGTCTGCAATATACAAAAGTTATAGTCTGCATGGAGCAGAAGCAGACATATAGTATTTACTTATGCTAAAACTAATGTTTCGGTTCATTGCATCTGAACTAAATGCATATCTGCATTTCCAGCTATTTCCAAGTAATCCCATATATCAGAACTATAAAAGAGGTTTCGACTAATTGCTCATGCTCAGAACTCAAACGTAATTTTATGAAGACTGCAAGACGCAAATGCAATTGAACTTTTGAGCTTTACATCTTTTCCAAGGAAAGGTTTCCTTAAGATGATTTTGATGTCTGCAGAACTTTTTTTATCTGTGTAAGAGACATCTACTCAAAAGAAGAAGCGTTTTATTTTAAGGTTACTGCGAAATAACTAGCACCTTTTTTCTGGGACATGGGCCTACTTTAGGTTTCTCTGATGTTTTTCCAAGTGTCGTGAGCGTTTTTACTGTGATATAGAGATAGTACACTTGTACACTGTCAGTTCTTGCTTACCATAAAACTTGGTCGCAGTTCTTCATCAGTTCTTCACTATAAAAACAGGTCTGAAACTTCCTCCTCTCCATTCCATTGCTTATTTTGCTAAACAACACCTAACTTTTGCGAAAAATGTTCATCTACGCAAATATGTTACCTGCTTTAAAGACATGATTCCGAAACTGTGTTTAAGCCACGATACAAGGTCCCAACCCAAAACAACTTTAGAACAAAACTTATAAACGCTTGTTTAAATATTTACAACTGAAACTAAACTTTGAAAGCGATTCGTACTGCGTACGATCAGGATTTTAAAAACATAGTTTTTTTTTAATCAGCTTCTGCACTGCAGCCTAGTTGCCTGAGCCATAGGGACCTACTGCATCAGCTACAAAAATCCACTGCTGCATAGGACAAATACCTCAGGGAGTAATTGCCATTTCCTGAGTATGCCTGCATGGCGTGTCACGCCGTGAGTATTATACTTACTAACCACGCTTGGCAGACGAATTTACAAGCGCAATAAAAAATTTGAATGTAATTTTGTATAGGATTGACGGATTGTCAGCAATACACTGAAAATCTGGCTTCCTCTACTGGTGAAGTAGCTGATGCTTGCAAAGTTTTTTCTGCACCCAATCCAGCTGAAAGTAAACAAGACTACGCAATCTAAATCTGTTTACCTCCCCCGGGTGAAGGCACCGAGAAAACGAAATGTTCAAGCTAGATTTAACGAGAGTTTAATGTGTACTTAACCGATGCTTTCTATACTCAGTTAAGTTTTACTCTGTGGACTGGAATAGATTAGACCTGCAGCGTTTAGTTTTGGACGCGTCTTTTACTTTGCAACATTTTGATGGTAGCTGCTTCTTTTTATCGAGTGGGGTTTCGAGCCGATGAGCCATGGTGTCAGAATTTTTAAACTACCTAATAGCACGATACGATGACACAATACAAGGAGGTTGAGGAGAAGGCGGAATGTAGGGAGACCTGGCGTTCACTTCATGTACTCAACCGACAAGAGCAATGCTCTTAAATTAATGATGAATAGCACAGACATGATTTATGATAAGACCACGATCGAAGACAGCGACCAGGACCGCGAGCTTTACGTGCCCTACGGCAAATTATCTTACAGACAATCAGGTGATTCAGCCTTCATTGTCCTAACTAAACTGGGGAAAGTCTTCCCAAGTTATAAATACATAGACAAATACAACTTTGTGTTCCTCCGTGGGAATTGAACTCACAACCTCTGGATCGGGAGTCCATGGCTCAGACCACTGGACCACTGAGGCAGTAACGTGTCTTTTACTTTGCAGCACTTCATGTTAGTACTGTGTCGTTCTGCTACATGAGCCTTGAAGTTTCGCAGTACAATAGAAATAAACTGTGACATTCTTTGTTTTCCAGCGTTTAGGGGCATGATTTTAGAGGCTTTTTAGTTGTCTTGGGAGTTTAATTCATTTTATTTTATTAGCTAGTTCAAATCGAGAGATTTGAGGTTTCATTCATACATAGGTAGGTATCACGCACACGCCTTTTTCCAGGGGGGTAGGCAGAGATTACATCCTTCCACTTATGCTTTATTCCATTCATTAATATTTTCATGTCGTTTTAGGGTACTCCTGACCTGACATTTCTCTATGAGTTTCGCGTGTTTTTTTTTTTGAGCGTGTTTTGGCCTGGTAACTGAGACCTTTGGGCCATGTCTTATTTTGATTTTCACTTTTCTTCATTTAAAATATTAGAGTTGTAAATAATGTCTGACTTGTTTGCCATTTTTTTTTTAAAGAGACTTAAAAATCTGGTGTTGCCAACCTAAGATTGTTTTTCTAAAGACCACGATGACATTCTTCCAAAGAAGCAAAAAGGTATAGAAGTTAGCTAACTAATCAAACTACTAAGGCCTAAATATATCAAAGTTTCCTTCAACCCTCATCATTATTACCTGGACAAAAAGACTTTTTTATTTTATCCTTTTTTTATACAAAATCTGGAATACCCTAGGTAATATCGACTTCAGCCGAACAAAAGTGTCAAGTCTTAAATAGTTATTAAGTAACGGACCGGTGCCCTAGTTTTTTTTATTCAAGAGGAAAAAAAGGCTTATTGGAAAACTTAGCTCCAAATAAAAAAGTTTTCTAGCTTAGGGTCGTAGCATATATCTACATATACTACTACGACGTTGTACTTACCATAGAATAGTATGATATTAATAGGTATTAGATGCAAAACTAACACAACATTTTGTCTGTACAGAGCCACTGACTTATCTGTTCAGGTGGCGATTTTTAGAACTAAAATTTGGCTAATGGCACTGACAGGAATGAAGCGATTACAGCTACAGTGGCGACGCTGACAGATCAACAGATATCTCGGTGTCACTGTACGCTGATGTGTCAAAGTCATTAGTCATATCATAGCATTGACATAGATTTATTGGAATTTTCTGTAGGTGTGATTTGGCACTTATGACATTTACACAAAAACTAGCAGGCCTCGATTTTGATATTCAAATTTTACTTAATTTCTCTGTAAATAAACTCTAAACGGCTTATTAACCTATACTTGAGTTAAGTATAGGTATACTTAGTAAAGCTAACGACCACCTTACAATAATACTAGTTACTATTGAAATTAGAAGCCCTGCAAAGTATCGAGGGGAGGCCACTACTAAAGGCCTTTACACACAACATCGTTTTGTCGCCATAATTAGTGTTTCACGGCGGCAAATTGGCGTATTGTTTTCTTACATGTTTGTATGGAGCTTTTTTGAGATAAAGCTCCACGAATTCATGAGAGAATGCATCTGCATTACCTACAGAAGTCCCACTATCTACATGCTACGTGCCTTAATTAGGTATTAAATCTATTAGCTCTTTCGCAAATCAACAAGTTTTCAAGACGAGTTTTGAGTTAGTCAGTGGTAGCAATTCGTGATTGCAAAATACGCGACTTAACTAATATAAGTCCATACCTGTCACTTTCTATCATGAGAGAACAGAACGGGATGGCAATAATTTTAGTTGAGATTTAGTTATAAGGTGATGGTTACAAATCGGGCCCATTATGTGATCAATTTCGATAAATTGCGTAAAGACGATCAATCTAAGTCTATTCTTCTTCTTAGCGAGTCTTAGTTTAGGTATTGTATTAATGTTTCACGACTGTAGTGCCGCTGGCGGTGGTGCGGGGCTGTGTGTAATGACTTTTACCTATCGTATACAGTAAGTAGCTAATAGGCTGTAAGTACCTGTCAAACCCTGATATTAGCTGTGTTTACATTTTCTGCGTTTTAGTTTTTTTTAAATAATATTATAGGGCATTGGACGATAATGTGCTTGTGTCAATCACAATTTGACCTTAATTTCCAAGTCTACCCTCATTGACTTTTGAATATATTATGTTTATAATCCAATAAACAAAGACATATAATTTGTAGACACAGCTTTCTCCAAGTGTCATTTAGGTCTCGATTCTTCCTAACAAAAAAGTCAAAATCAACAAATTGACTTTATACATGTCAATGTGTCATTAACGCGTAGAGTACGAAGGCAGACCATTTAAAACCTTGCCGTACTGTCTCTAGATTGACACCTTTGTATTTTTTTTAAATAAGACGTAGTAATTTAAGAGACCTTTAAGTTAAAGGTGAAAACTGCCAAAGTTTTCACTGACTATTACTACCATTACTTCAATTTATTACTCGTCCCTTACAACAACATTGTCGTCGACAAAAACAACAATCCTAAAACGGTTACATAGCCACCAGACGGGGTACAAGTACAAGACGGCTAGGATTCAAATGAATGTGGACAGGAGCACTTTCATGTGGTACATACATACATAAAATCACGACTTTATCCCTAATGGGGTAGGCAGAGCGAAAAAGACTTAAACAAAGGTCGTCCTGCCACGTCTGACAAGTTTTAAGGGTTTGTGGCGGACTGCGTGGTATTTAATATTTAGTTACGTGGCATATTTTTTATAAGTTTTGTAAAGTTCATAATAGCGACTGCGTTATTATTTAGTTGTAAGTTCTTAGATATTTTCTCAGGGTCCGAACATCTGCGGAGCAATTGCAAATAACAATTTCCCGCAGCCGAGCTAATTTTTACAACTGCCTATTCTATTCTGTATTCTTTTCGGCTTTAGCCATTTAACCAATATTGTAACTTCTTTTGTATATTTTAGTTCCGACCTTGTCTGTAATTAAGTAACGACGCCGCTAAAATAAAAATGTGCCGACGGTGTTATTATTTTAGTACACCCATTGTGTTTAGTTACCCTTGTCGGCGACCGGGATTTGGAACAGACGCGGCTGAACACAGTCAGTCTTTTCCCAACTCGCGTCAGTGCAACACGGCATACTAGGTTAGCTAGAGAACTCATGTAATTAGCTTAAGTTTCTGAAAATATAGTTTTTACATTAATTCGCCTCTCAATTTCTCACCGCGAACCCCAACAGTGGTGACCCCGACGTGATTCACTGCCGTGTCGAATTGTGCGTGTTCGCGTTTGAGAGGTTCGCGAGTGTTTATCTATAGTGAAATTAATTATACTAACTTTATTGACTAAAGTGCGTAATTGCTAGTGAAAATGGTGCTACCGGAGAACCAAGTCAACGACGTCGCAAGCGCTAGATGTACGCTGCCGCGGTTTACTACGGACAGTCCTGACCTGTGGTTTGTAATTGCCGAGGAGTCGATGGCTTTGGCTGGCATAACATCAGCTGCTGCAAAGAGAACGTGCTGCCTTCAAAGCATCGATTCTTCGATGCTCAACGACATCAGGGACATCATATTAGGTACGCCTGCCGCAGGACAAGACGGGTACACATTTCTAAAGACGAAATTGATCGAAAGATACTCTGACACGCAAAACACGAAGATCCACAAGCTTCTCAGCGATCAAGTCATAGGTGACCGGAAACCTTCTTTGTACCTGCGCCATCTTAAGAATCTAGCGGGAGACTCAATCACCGACGACGCGCTGCGAGTAGTATGGATAAAAGGCCTACCTAGCCATTTACAGACTATAATGGCAACTTTGAACGACTCACCAATAGAAAAGGCCGCCGAGTGTGCTGATGCAGTCTTCGAGTCGCAGAAATTGCAACACCGTGAGCCAGCAGTCTCAGCTATTAGCAACACTGAAGAACTAGAAGCAGTTATAAGGCGAGTGATGTCAACTATGATCGAAGAGGTAAGGCCGGCGCCCGGCCGGAAGCTATTTCGTAACCGATCAAACTCACGCTCGCGCGCGCGCTCTAAGTCGCGCGGTCGTCAGCAACAGAGGACCGCAGAACATAATATGTGCTGGTACCATTTTAAGTTCGGCGCAAAGGCTCATAAATGTACACAGCCTTGCGCGTACAAGAAAGACGAGTCGCAGTCGGGAAACGCCAGCGGGAGTCACTAGTGGCGGATGAAGTGATTTCCCAGCCCACATCACGCCGCATCTTCGTTTACGACTCCGGGATCAAAGCACAGTTACTAATAGACACAGGAGCCGAAATATGTGTCTTCCCACATAGGTTAGTGCTACCTTCACGTAAGAGTACCGATTACGAACTTGTGGCTGCAAACGGCACTCCAATCAAAACGTATGGAACAATTACACTAACGTTAAATTTGGGCCTACGTAGAGATTTCACTTGGGTATTCGTAGTTGCCGATGTAACAAAACCAATAATAGGCGTGGACTTTCTAGCATACTATAACCTGTTAGTGGACTCAAGGAACAAAAGGTTAATTGACGCTACGACCCTACTCACTGTTAATGGTCAAGCGGTTGGGTCCCGCAACATCGAGGTGAAAACAATAGCAGGTAAATCACCCTACCACGAATTGCTTGCGAAATACCCGGATATTACACGTCCCGACGGCTCAGCCCAAAAGGTCAAGCACAATACAAAACACCACATAGTTGTCACGCCCGGACCTCCGATAGCTCAGAAGCCCAGACGCCTAGCTCCGGAACGATATAAAGCCGCAAAGAAGGAGTTTGACGCAATGTTGAAGTTAGGCATCGCTCGTCCCTCGCAGAGCCCCTGGGCATCGCCACTACACATGGTCCCTAAGAAGGACGAAGAATGGAGACCGTGCGGTGATTACCGCGCACTCAACGCCAGGACGGAGCCGGACCAGTACCCAGTGCGACACATTCACGATTTTGCACAGTGTTTGAGTGATAAAGGTGTGTTTTCAACTTTAGACTTAGTGCATAGTAGAAAGAGGGGGAAGTAGGCTATCTCCGGCCGAATCCGCGATATAATTGCCTACTGTCTCAGGGTTGTCACTTTAAGCTAAATTTTAATTCAATGTCTATAAATTGGCAAAGGTCGGGAAGTTGTGTTTTTTTTACTTGTATTATCTGGGTACAGGGTTTGAAAGATCGGTTTTACCTAAACGATGATGAAACCTTTTACGATCAAAGAAAGAGCGACGGGCCAACTGACGGACGGCGCGGGGCGGTGATGAGCACGAGTAAACAGTAGGTTACTGGTTACTGATAGATGGTACTGTCAACCAATTCATTAGTTTAAAGCCCGGCACTTGCCAAATATAAAAACTCATCTCTGAATAACTGATTCAATGATCATTAGTCAATAAAGTTCAACAAAATGGTTTTCCTAACAAATACTCATTTTTTGTAAAGATACAGAGCAGTATTATTTATGAAAAAAGGGATTGCATTAATTTCGCGGTGCCAAAAAGCCGTGACGCCCGCGAACCTCGTACGGAGTTAGCCCCGACTGGCGCACGGAGAAACCCCGCGAGATTTTGTGTTAGTGTGCGTGCGGCGGCGCATAGATACTATGGCGCGCACATACAAGCCGCGCACGGTGCGTTTGTATGAAGATAACTTACTTCCCCCTCTTTCTACTATGCTTAGTGCGTGCTTTTAATCAAATACCTATCGCAGAAGAAGACATTCCTAAAACCGCAATAACCACTCCATTCGGATTATACGAGTTTACTTTCATGACCTTTGGCCTCCGTAATGCCGCCCAAACGATGCAAAGGTTCATGGACGAAGTGCTTCGTGATCTAGACTTTTGTTATTGTTATATAGACGATATTTTGATCGCTTCAAGCAGTGAAGAAGAACACTTAAAACACTTAGAAACTGTATTTGATAGGTTAAGGCAATATGGTGTAGTGATAAACCCATCTAAATGCGTGTTCGGTCAATCAACAGTAAAGTTTCTCGGTTATCTTGTGTCTGCCGACGGTACGCGCCCGCTCCCTGAAAAGGTCGAAGCTATCCGTACTTACCCCTTGCCCTCTACAGCGAAGCAGTTGCGCCAGTTCCTAGGTATGTTAAACTTTTATAGAAGGTTCATACCTAAAGCAGCAAGTAGCCAAGCGCTACTAAACGAACTTTTACGGGGCAATATAAAAGGTAAGACACCGATAACTTGGACAGACGAGGCGAAAGCAGCCTTTGAAAATTGCAAGGATACTTTAGCTCAAGCTGCGTTACTCGCTCATCCACGTTCTGACTCAGAACTTGCAATTTTCACTGATGCTTCCGATTCTACTATAGGCGCTGCACTACAACAATGGACAGGTAATGATTGGCAACCGATCGCATTCTTTTCAAAAAAGTTAACGTCTGCTGAACAAAAATACTCAGCATACGATCGCGAACTACTCGCCATCTATGCTGCAGTAAAACATTTTAGGCATTATGTCGAGGCACGTCAATTTACTATTTTCACAGACCACAAACCGATTATTTATGCGTTTAAGAAGAAGGACAAACAACTCTCGCCTCGACAGTTCAGATATTTAGACTTTATTGGCCAATTTTCTACCGACATTCGTCATGTTAAAGGTACAGATAATATACCTGCTGACGTCTTATCACGGATCGAATCCATTCACCCAGCTATTGATTGGAAACAATTAGCAGAGTCGCAAAGAAATGATAAAACATTACAGTCGCTCATTATTAACAACAATTCATCTTTACAACTGAAACAAATGTGTTTACCAGGAACTACTGAACCGATTTATTGTGATGTTTCCACGCAAGTTGTTAGGCCATTTATTACCGAACCTTTTCGCAAATCGGCCTTTGAGTCAGTCCATTGTCTTTCGCACCCAGGTGCTAGAGCTACGACGAAGCTGGTAGCTAAGCGCTTTGTATGGCCATCAATGAATAAAGACATTAAACAATGGTCGAGAGAGTGTATTCAGTGTCAACGTTCCAAAGTATCGCGCCATGTTCAATCATTACCTGGTACATTTGCACCTCCTACAACAAGATTCGAACACGTCCATTTAGATATAATTGTAATGCCCTATTCAGAGGGATACAGGTATTGTCTAACGTGTGTTGATCGTTTCTCGCGTTGGCCAGAAGCCATACCGCTGGAGAACCAGGAGGCGGAAACAGTTGCCCGCGCATTTTATTCTAATTGGATTTCTAGATTCGGTGTTCCATTAAGAGTTACCACCGATCAGGGCAGACAATTTGAATCGTTCCTGTTCAATCATCTTAGCATACTGACAGGGACGAAACACCTTCGTACTACCGCTTACCATCCTGCTGCTAACGGAATGGTCGAACGCTTTCACAGACAACTCAAAGCTGCAATAAAGTGCCACTCATCTAACGATAGTTGGGTACGTATCTTACCCACGGTTATGTTAGGCATCAGGTCAGCTTGGAAGGAAGACCTGCAAGCTACTCCAGCCGAGATGTTATACGGCCAAGGAATCAGATTACCCGGGGAATTTCTTATGCCTTCCTCAGATAACAGCGCTACTGATGTATCCAATTTTATTAGAGAACTTAAATCCAAATTCAATTCTTTGAAACCGATAAACGGCACATCGCATAGTAACACCAAAGTCTTTATCTTCAAAGACTTGGCAACTGCTAGCCATGTGTTTCTAAGAAACGACACTGTGAAAGCCCCTCTGGTTCAACCCTATGACGGACCCTATAAAGTCATCGCCAGAAACGACAAAACATTCGTAATAAGGATAAAAGACCGCGATGTCACTGTAAATATAAATAGAATTAAGCCAGCATATGTTTTATCCGAAAACATTGTGCCAAATGTTGAGGATAATATTACAACTTATATTGTTAAGGATAACAAACAAGATAGCCAACAGCCCGCTCACCAGGCTGAGAGGGTACGCAACAGTCCACCACCACAGCCAACTCCTCGCCGTTCGAATAGAAAGGTTAAATTCACAAAGTTTTATCAAGCTGGTTTATCGTGACTTCATCACTGGGGGGGGAGTACTGTGGCGGACTGCGTGGTATTTAATATTTAGTTACGTGGCATATTTTTTATAAGTTTTGTAAAGTTCATAATAGCGACTGCGTTATTATTTAGTTGTAAGTTCTTAGATATTTTCTCAGGGTCCGAACATCTGCGGAGCAATTGCAAATAACAATTTCCCGCAGCCGAGCTAATTTTTACAACTGCCTATTCTATTCTGTATTCTTTTCGGCTTTAGCCATTTAACCAATATTGTAACTTCTTTTGTATATTTTAGTTCCGACCTTGTCTGTAATTAAGTAACGACGCCGCTAAAATAAAAATGTGCCGACGGTGTTATTATTTTAGTACACCCATTGTGTTTAGTTACCCTTGTCGGCGACCGGGATTTGGAACAGACGCGGCTGAACACAGTCAGTCTTTTCCCAACTCGCGTCAGTGCAACACGGCATACTAGGTTAGCTAGAGAACTCATGTAATTAGCTTAAGTTTCTGAAAATATAGTTTTTACATTAATTCGCCTCTCAATTTCTCACCGCGAACCCCAACAGGTTGTTTAAGATGGATCTGTAGATATTGCTATAGTAACGGGTTGACAGCCCAGCGACTCAACAACAGCGACCGGGACCGACGGCTTAGCGTGCCTTCCGAAGCACGGAATCTTTTTTCTTCCAGGATATCAGAAAATTCAGCCTACATTGCCCTAACCGAGCTGGGGAAAATCTCACAGAATGATAAATTGACAAATATAAACTTTATGTACCCCCTGTGACTTCAACCCAGGACCTCCGGATCAGGAGCCCATGGCTCAGACCACTAGACCACGGAGGCAGTTGCGTTCATTTAAACCCTTGTAGTTGTACAAGACGAATACATTGACACACGTCAGGCTGTACAAATCGATCGACGCTTCAACGAGGTCTATAACTGAGTTATCGACGTCTACAGCCCTTGAGGTCTTGCCATAGACTCGGTACAGGATAAGACTTCACTTAATTCATTTTAGGGAATAGAATATAATAGAAATATATACTTTATTGCACAAAAACAATAACAAAATTAACAAATTAATTAGGCAGAAGAGTAGAATAATTGGGGGCCTTATTGCTAAGATAGCAATATCTTCCAGACAACCAGGCAGAGGAAATAGCGGTTAAAGGCCGGTTTCGGACGCTCAAATTTGCTGACGTCATAAAAAAAAGCTGACGTCTCATTGTGTAAGAAAAAAATAATAAACAACATGAATGTCGTCCGTCATGTGCTGAATGAATGTGCAGTGTCGAAACAAGGTTCTGGAAAAAAATAGGAAGAAAATACGAAAAACAATTTTATTAAAGACAAAAAAAAAACTACCTATTCTTAACAGAAGTGTCATTTACTCATCTGCAATTTTGTAACCTGTAGGATCTGATTCTTCTCAACAAACGCGGGCTTCTCAAATGGCGGCTCGATCAAATAGTCTCTTTACAAGCATAGTCTTCATTAGTTAACAGGTCTGTGGTTCCCAAGGATGGTGGTAAATCACTCGCCTCGATTACGTGGAATAGGGAGACTTAGTAATTAAATTACATCACTTGAAACTCGGGAGAGGCCCTTAAATGTAGACTTGGAAAATGCGAGTCCTTAAGCTAAGCTGTAAGACAGGGTTGGGCCTAAATTATACATAATTATTACTTATTTTTTAATTATGTGTGCTTGAACGTAGATACACCTTTATTTTTTTCCATAGCGAAGGTGACTCTTTAACTTAGCTAAGTAAAAATGACTTAACTGACAATACCAAGAATTTAATTTAAATGACATGGACTTATTTTACCTTACAGAGGAATCCCTAAAATACGCTAATACTACGTCTTATTCTGATAGCCAACTGCAATAAAAAAATACATCAAACTGTTAATCACGTATATTTTTTTTTTACACGGAATACTAACTTTTTAATTTCCTAAAATTTTGGCAATCATCTCGTCTTTGTCTCGACTGAACTTAAGACGTTTTTACTTGCACCATTAAGTCCAGCAACAACTTATCTTTTAGCACTGGCATATTGCCAACTCCGGGATGTAAAGTATGCCCTTTTAATACGAGAAGAGTTAACGCGATTACCGTGATTTATAATCGACGGCAGCGAATGAGTTATGTTTCGAAAATATATCATATTTTTTGTTGATGCCTTTTTGCGAATGTTTTCTGAATGTTTTGAGTGGGTTTCGTATAGCAAGCAAGTAAACTATACTTTTCTTATATATAATTAATAACTAAATTTAATAAAAAAACATGTCTATCATTTTATTTTTGTTACTGTAGTTACGGTTTTTTTACCATTCAACCCTTCAAAATTAAACAGCATTGTTTAATAAGTTGTTGTTTATCCATCTTTTATTTACATACATACATACATAAAATCACGCCTGTATCCCTAACGGGGTAGGCAGAGCAAAAACGACCTAAACATAAGTTGTTCCGCCACTAGTTTCGAGGGCTAATACAGATGATGATTATGTATATTGCTATAGTGACGGGTTGTCAGACCATCGCCTAAATTGCAATACACTGAAACCCTCGATTCCCTTAGCTGGTTTTTACAGCATGTACTGGAGGAGATGCAGCTGGCACATTCTACGTTTTTCTATCACTCCCAGTCCAGCATGGAAGCATCTTTTATTTCAATAAAATAATAAGAATATGTTACGTAATAAAATGTTATCTTTATATAAATAATTCATCGTTAGTGTCTTTCGATTTGCTACATACTCTTTTATTATTAAGGTATTAGGAGAGAAACAATGGAAACATTACGCGAATTGAAAATTATTTGCAATTTCAGTAATGTTTTTATTTGGATATAAAATATAAGGATTTTTTATTTCAGTGATCTTATTTATAGGCTCGCATTTGCTATTTCATTTCATAAACTAAATAATGATACAAGACTATGTTGAGAATATTTATCCAGTTTTGCCTTAAAAAGGCCCATGTTATAATATTCCGAAAACAGATCATCAAGTCAGCAAGGCAGCAAGTTGCACTTCCAATCAAATATGGAAATAAATAGATAGAAGAAACTTAAGTAGGTACCGGACATTAAATTTAATTGTCATTTAAAAAGGGAACGGACTCAGTCTCTTTGAAAGTCCGAAAACAACCTTTCTAGTGCTTTGTCCGAGCACTAAGAGGATTCCGTACAGTCTAGTCTAGACTCAAGACTTAACACTTCAATAGATGGTTATAATGAGAAGCGTCGAGAAGTTTTTAATGAATCGTTTTCGAACGAAAAACTAGTCAGTTTTCTTTGGCCATTGTGAAGCCTTTGTTGAATTCGCCCCCCTTTAAGATGCTATTGTCTCTTTTTTTAATTAAAAAGTTTGTACTTATATAGCTTTTTTATTCAATTGACAGTACAGAAAACTTTTTCAATGAAGCAATTTATACTCTTGTCTCTATCATTCGTTATTTTATTATACGTTCAGAAACAAAACGTACGGTGTACATACATTTGCGGTTAACCGAGCCAATTTCTCAAATTGTGTTTTAATTTCAATAATAACATCGCTATCCTTTTTTAAACACAGTCCGAGGACCACCTGTTACCCTTCAAATAAAATCAAAATGGCCGGCGACATTTTTAGCCGTAGTAAAAAAATATATTTTGAATTTCGAATAATATTTCGGAAGAAGAAAGTTATGTTCATTTGAAATTGGAACGTTCTGCGACTTCGGCGTTGTTTCGTTTTGAATTTGTTGATACGGGTCGCTGTTTATTCTTTTTTTTTTCTTTTTTTTTATTCACCCCGCAGGCAAAGGCAGGAAACGTAGTCAGCCGAAGTGTTTACATGTTTGTTCGCCGTTTGTTTGGATTCGTTCTTTGACTGCGTTTTAGCTGCATGTGGTTTTGGCGCGAACTCGCAGGAAGGACATCTTTTTGCGTTCGTGCGGTGTGTAGACAAATATTTTTGAACGATTTCCGTCCTTTTAAGTGTTTTGGTAAACTAACAGAATGGGACGTCTATTAGACACGAAAGTTTGATAAAGAATACAATATTTGGATTCTTTGTTAGATATTTTTGCTGAATAAAATTAAAAGAGTTTTATTTCTTGTAAGTATAAGATCATCAAGAGCATTCGTTTTAAAGCAGAGTTGCGAAGGTTCTGATTTTATTTTCAAGTCCTCTCATAAACCTAGTTTCTAGGTAGAAAAGCTAAAGTCATCGCAGAATATGCAGATTCCCTTTTTCCGGATATTACCAACTACTAAAATTAAAAGAAAAACACAGACAGAGGGCCAACAAGAGCCACACGTACAATTTCGCCACTTCCACAATTGCTAAGAGATTATGCCAAACCTGCAAAAAGACAGAAATACAAAAACGCACACTGGTGTCGACTGCGCGGCCAACGGGCAAAAACGCCGCCGTTTTTTTTGGCGGGTTTAATAGTAAAGTACGTCAAGAATTTTTATGAAGGTGGCGAAAAGAGGAACTAACGCTGCCAGCTTCATTATAATAGACAGTTCTCCATACAATGCAATGCATCACGCCCGCTCACGTTCATTGTAAGCCTTGTCGTGTTGTAAGAAATCGTGAGGCAGGCTCATTTCGCGTTAATCGATGTTTTTCTTTGTCACGAAATAGAGGTTGCTGTAATACGACCTTGCGATTCATGTTGGGGGAGTTTGGTGCAGAAAACGGTTTTTCTGGAGAAATACCGTGCTCTTATTGTACCACCGTGCTCTTATTGTACCACTAGTTTTCACCCGCACTAAATAAGATTTCCCATGAAATAAGTAGCCCATATTCGTCTCCAGGTTGTCATCTCTCATTGAGCCAAATTTCATCAAAATCCTTACAGCCGTTTAAGCGTGAAAGAGCAACAAACAAACAGACAGACATTGTTACTTTCGCATTTACTTGATAAGTACGTAGTATTAGTATTAGATTTTTAGATCTATCTCTAGCGGTGTGTTACATTCAATATAAACTACGTTTGAGGTATATTTTAAGCCTGATTTAACTGTATTACTTATTAAAAGGCGTATGTTTTCAATCCATCAGATTTGAAGTTAACCACTACCATGGCATGGTCCCCGAGGAGCGAAAGAATATTGACGATGTCGTCCACGTACATAGCACAAAATATAACCAGGGAAAACAAAACCTGATTTTTTTTGGTGTTAATGTAGAAATTCCTCTTTCAATAATCAGCGTAATATACGAAAAAGAAAGGCAATGGAAACACCGCCTTAAAGCCTAACTCAGATTTGCTTCCCTTTGATGCCTTAGCTCCTTTTTTTATTGCGCCAATCTATTTAAATTCCTAATTGAAAGCGGTTCATTTTACTGTGAATCGCTCTTTTTATTTCTTAAACTTTTTTTTTCTTTTCTCCATTTTTACTACCTGCATACAGCCAATTAGTAGTGCCGAATTTAGGTTTATATTTTTATAACTGTTAGGTATTTGTTTTTATAGCATTAATTTGGTATTTCTATCGATGTCGTCGTTTTGTAAGTCTTTTTATATGTTTGTTTACTGATCATTTTATTAATAATAAAATTTTGTCTATTAAAAACAAACACATTTATTGCTGATACGTAAGTACCTACCTTATAAATCTACCTTTTTAACTTCTGTAATACAATAAGAAGACCATATGGGTGTATTAGGCGCATTAACCACCTAACTAAAGTCGTTTTCAGTGCATTTGACAAATTTTAATGTTAATTTGTCCAGAAGTGGTTTTTCTGCCGGTATAGTCATTTCATTACCTATAGCTTGACTATTTGTTTGTAGGTACAAATAAAATACCGTTGCACCAGACATAATTACCAATTCCCTAACATGCTTTTAAATTTTGGAACATTATAGGTGCATATCTTTCAAACTGTTCCAAATACTACCGATTACTTGTCTAGTGCCTCGAATACTTCAAGAATAACGGAAGTAATGTTGGTCACGTTTTTATCTCATTAATGGTTGAGGACTATTTATCTCGGGCGTCGTCTGCGCAACCACCATTAATACATGTCAAAACGGACTCCAGTGTCGCCGGTGGGCGAGTTTCCATTATTGTACGGCACACGTTAAAATAACAGACCGCATGTTGCATCTTGCAAGACGATAGGCATCGACATAGACGGCCCCTTTCCTAATTATATTGGGAGTAGGAGTAAGGATAATATATCGTCCAAATCATCGCTTCATTCAATAACCTGGGTAAAAACGTTGCAAGTTATTACTTAATAAATAATTGTACGTAAACAATTTATTTGCCACAGGACACAAAAAAATACGGTTTTGTGCAGCAACTCCGCCATAGCATGTTTTCCACACATTACTACAAGTTAGCAATAAATTATAGTTAGTGCTACTTATAGCATAATTTGCTCATATCATAACCAGAATATTACAATCGCTTGCTCTACTATTTATGTATTTTGGTCGTTAAATTCAATTATCTGTAAGCATTTTATATAATTTGTTAAGCAAATTTGTTATGCGATAAAAGCTTCCCATAAATTTACAATTAAATTATATTTTTGTATTACATATTTGGGTGAAAAGTGGTGAAAAGAATATTTAAAAAACTTACAGCCGTGTAAAACGAGATTTGAATAACACAAATCCAAAAACTCGTATTTAATTTTCAAAGATGTGTGTGATAGAAACATTAATATTTTTTTTATCATATCTCCGCACAGTGTTCTGTGCAACAATGGGCACAAACCTGTTTCGTCGGATCTCAAGGGAGTTTTGTATTACGTTTTGTCCAGCTTCGTTTCGATTTCGAACCACTGGGTATGCCTTTTTGTTTAAGGGTTGCTGTTTGCTATTGTGTGGATAAGGGGCCCAGTTTTATTGCTTTCGAATTGTTTTTGTGTGGCCAGTGGTCTTTAAGGTCTCATGGATTAACTTGTGGACAGTTTTTTGTCGCGTCGAAGCTGTGTGCAATCTTGTTTTTCTGTTCGACGATTTCTCTTGAAATCAATCATCGAGTGTTGCGACAGAAGATTACGTTTACTTCTTACAAACCCACGTGAAGTCCAAATTACTTCTAAAACACTTTACCGATGCAAATGATCCGATGATTTCGATCTATGTCTTCATCACAAATAGCTAAGGCGTCACTATTAGGCGTGTAACGGTATGGTTCATATCGGAGCTTTTGATCTTTGGGCGAATGAGAACGGCTGCATGTTTGTGTGCGTGCTCATCACGTAGCCACTCACGCACACTGGTAAAGTGTACCGTGCAGAACGTGGCCCGTTTGAGGTCTATTGTAGTTTTAAAACGTTATTGATGCTTTTTGTAGGTTTGTCTTTAAATTGCTTCTCTAGCCTTTAGTGCCAAATAAAATATTCGTGGAAATTATAATTGTTATGATAGCTCAGATAAATCCAAAATTTTCCTCTTTCTTAGTTTCACCGTCTCTATAGGCATGTTTCGGATCATAATAGTACCATTCTCTTCTCGTCTTGTAAAGTAACTTGCCAATTTTATTTGCAACTCGTGGTGAGTAATGGGAAAAAACCCACCTGTCCAGCAGTGGACTGTTTGCTGGTATAGTTTACTTGCGTTATCAGAAAGAATACACAAACACACAATAAGCACAGGACCAACGATATCTATAAATGTGTGCGTCAACAGGTAAACGTCCTTGTCTTGTATTAGTGTGAGTGAGAATATTTTTTGTGAGTTTACTTTGGAAGATTGGTATTTTATCTTAATGTGATTTTCGGTTGTAAATATTCGTTACCATTTGGGATTTATCGAATTGGTTGGACATAGCATTTGTCAGAGTGGAAGTAGCTGTAAACATGAAGAACAGGTAATTCAATTTCAAATCCGTCTTTTCTTTATAAATACTACCATCATTATGAAAATACAAATTTCATGTTTGCGGATTTTACTAAAACAAAGGCAAAAATAAAGAAACTAGATAAACTAAAAAAAAACATTAATAGAGTCACTGAGTCATTATAACGGAGATAGTAAAAAAGCAGTCAAAAAGCAAATTGTATTAATAGTTACAAATTTGATGGCTTTACGCGTATGCAGATGCACGACAAAACGTGTTGTGGAATGCATAATAATGTCGTCAATATACATCACAAACGCCGATTCAGATGTAGGAAAATAAAACTGTTGTAAGTTCAAGAACTTTGATGAGTCAATTCGGAAGAATAGTGATGAAAGATCTGAAATTGAGAAAGCAAAAAGAAGAATATATTCTTGTTCCTCTATATTTTAATGCTAGGAGAAAATTGAAAGTCAATAGTTGCAAGGCAAACTAATTTACCATTCTGAAGGGCCAGAATTGTTTTATTGTTTGTATTCTTCAACTCACAATATCCTCAATTTCATAAGTTCATGAAAGAATATTTTTTAAGGCATATTTTATACGCCATGTGCTTAAACTTAAAAAAATCGATATTCCTTCCCACCACTCCACAAAATCACCATAGCGTCAAGCATCATTCAAACTCCTTATTATTCAACAAAAAATTCATTCAAAATGGCGACATTATTCTCACAGTCTCAACACAGGGAGATATCTCTTCAAGCACCTTCAGCAGATCTGTCAGAGACCGACACCTGACAAAAACACGCTCTGTTAGTCCCGTGACCTGTTCGGGGCGATAACATGCAAATTGCCGGGGTGGCAAACCTGGTACAGGGGCGGTAAAACCTGGTGCTGATGCGAATTAATGTTGCTGCCGTTAGCTGTGGTAATGCTCGATCGGTGGTGGCTGAAATATGGGGCTTAAGTTAAGTTGCAAAAAAAGATGGTCGATTTGCGCTGAAGACATTTTCGAAAGGTATTTAAGGTTTGCAAACTTTTGATGTGACTGCCCTTGAAATTGCTAACAAAAATGATGATAGGTTCCTTTGATGGCACCAAATAAAATCAGAACCTATAAAAATCAGTACTATTAAAATCAGAAAAACCCGACCCGAAGGCTTCAGTGTATTAAAAATTATGCACATTTACAAAGACGTTGATGCGCTATTTATCCCGTAAGAAATAAATAACCTATTCCCGCAAAGGTAAAAGACCGACCTTCAATGGATATTTCTTGTAAATTTTCTACCTAAGTGTGAAGGAAGCCGTTTCGATCAGGGTCGTTTGATGGTCCCAATAATTTAGCCACATTCTTTGTTTAGGCGGCATAATCAGTCCGCTTAGGGGCTATTCACACTGGTCATCTTAGACGCGGCTTAAAACGCTTTTAAAAGAAAGCTTATTATGCGATCAAAGACAACATGGTGTGTTTTGCGTTATGACTATCTCTAATTTATGGGCGGTTTGCATAATGTTGATTCCTTATTTAACTTATTATTTCCGAGTGTCATAGAACCCAAGTAATTAAATTTCTGCATCGTCTCGCTCACCCCCTCACCTCATGTTAAATAGAGACTTTTATTTAAAAACAAAATGCCCAACCCAGTCCTTTAACGCATTAGCTAGACATAAAGCGTTAAGAAGTGCCAGTATAAATAGTCATTTAAAGAGTTGCTTCATTTCCCCGCCGCCATCAAGATTAGTGGAATGTATAATAAATTGTAGAAGGGTTTACTTAAAGCAGCGGTTCTAAAACTTGATAGAAACTCTACACACACAACATCTTCGTAGCTATTTAGCTCTTTGCACCCTACTGGCAGCAACAAAATGTTCAATACTCTATCTGTAAGATGATTATATCCTACATTGAATTTGCCTAATCGTGGTCTGTATTAGAAAATTAATCTGTTCAAAATAATTTTTGATATTTTAACAAGGTCATTGCTTGAGTTTTTTTTTTTTTAGTTTTTTTAAACTATTGATCGTCTTAAAGAAACACTTCATCAAACATGTTCAAGTTGTCCACTATAAAATCGCTCGCTCGCTCGATCCATCGGGAAACGCACAGTTTGAGAAACACTGCCTTAAAGTGTTCCCTTTGAGGGATTGATTGTTTTTCGAGATGAGGATTGGTTTTATAGACCATTGTAGTGTATTGAGTTACAAATGAGCAATTTGTAGGACAAATGGGTTGACATGATTATTGGTGTAACGATATAGCTGTAGAAGTGGTTTTTAAGGGTCGTAGAAAATGTTCTGATGGAAATTAGCTAAATATTGTGGCTTAAAATTAAAAGTTATCACTAAGTGGACGCCAAGAAAAGACAGACGGCGGTGGACCAGCTTGCCTGCCTTCCTCGAGCACTAGCCGGAAGAAGCACAGGATAGAGAGTCGTGGAAAGACCGGAGTGAGGCCTTTGCCCAGCATTAGGACACTGATGACTAGATACAAGAAGAAGATAATAGTGATGCTGCTATTATTTCAGCATCATCAAAAAAAAAACGAACTTATAGAAACAAAAGTCAGAAGAGGCAGAAATTGTAACAGCTATTTTCTAGAAGTAAGCGAGGACCGGGAGATATAAATATAGATGACGCTTTTATGAATGAGAAAGACACTATGCATTTACATGCATCTTTAAGAAGTACTCATACTAACTTTTCCATTATCACTCAAACACTGAATGGTGTCACCACTGCAGTACAAGACTTCATCAATGGTCGTGTATGTTATCTTGTAAGACAATAGTGTCTTTGTGTCCATATCGAGGTGGGATCAAGTATGCACTATAGGTCACAATGGGACAACACAGGCATATAGAACAAAGATAATTTAAATGGCACATAGAAGTATTGGTGATTGTTTTCGAAGGAAATTGATCGGACTTTGGTCTGTCAAGAATAAATGTGATAAGGAATCGTATAGTAGTGAGATCAGTAGTCATTATATCTCATTCTGATATCTGAGATACTTATGCTCATTTAATTTGCATCGCACAAACTTTTTTGTCAGCATTACATCTCCAGATTTTGTGGATGATGATTTTTTTCACTGAATAGTATCGCAGCTGAAAGTGGTGAAATTTTTTATTTGTACAAACTATTACACGAATTTGATCGTCTTTTAGACACATTATATTTAGAAGGTAAAGAAGATAAAGATGACATTTGTAATGATCACAAATTCCAATTATTAGACATTATAGGCATAACCACAAAGTTTACATACGTGTAGCTAGGAATCCAGAATCTCCCACACACATTCCGCAATATGTAAGCAATTTGATCAGATAATAGACGGGGATACAGTTAAACACAGGATTCAATCCAATAAGCTTGATTACGTGGTATTGTAATGGCGTTGGCAACCAGACGTGCAGAACAGCTACGCTTATAATGAATGTGGTGAAAAAAGGAACTACGTCTTTTCCAAAGCGTTCTCGCAACATGCAGCGCCCCCACCCACGTTCATTATAAGCGTGGGCTTACCGTGTGTGGTGATGACAGGAGGGTGCTCCTGATAAGCCGCTGATTTCCTGTCAGACATCTGATAGACGAAATAACGTTGATCGTAATGGCTAGGTTACAATCCCTACTAATTAATATTTTAAGCGTACCTTAATTAATACAACTAGTTCGTCTCACTTTACTTACTTTTATGGACTTACATTTTTGTGCTCCAGGCATACAATGGCTATATTCCGTGAAATGTCTTTAAAAATTTGTCAGACGTGGAAGGATAAACTTATTAGATAAACTTAAAGGATATACTTAGTAGGCGTGTTTGTATGTGCGATGTTATACGCGTACGGAAACGACATAGAACAAAGTAACCGTTTCTTCATTCATTCCGTCCCGTCTTCCAAATCGTGTACCAGAAATTCTCTCCCCAAACTTCAACCTACAGCAATCTAGATAATTTACTCCTACCTACATACTTTATTCGGAAACTTTTCACCCCCAGAAGTACCTAAAGAACGAACAAGAAGCGTTAAATAAAAAGGTAGGCCTGTTCTCATCAGTTCCGATGTAGCAATTTATGATCTTTATACAGGGTGTCCAGGAATTAATGGATAACCCTTTAACTGCGGCTAGCTTGACCGATGCCCTACTTGTAAAAAAATTATGACCTCAGTAAAAGTGTCACAGTTTTCGAAATATCGTACAAAAACCGTTTTTTTCATAATTTTCTCCCTACGCTCAGTTATTTTCATGCCATTTCATCAAATATCAACATTTTTGGGTTTTTTATTTTTTTTAATATACCTTAATAGTTGATACTTAAAATGAATACATTATTTTAGTTAGTTATTTTATAAGAAAATAATTTAAAAAATAAGTTTTATTGAAAAAATTTGGCAAAATATTTTTAAAATTTTGTCTTTGACCTCCTACGGTGAAAAAAAAAGTGACACTTTTACTGAGGTCATAATTTTTTTACAAGTAGGGCATCGGTCAAGCTAGCCGCAGTTAAAGGGTTATCCATTAATTCCTGGACACCCTGTATACTCAACTGGGAGTTTTTGGGGAAGTATGTTAGGGCCGGTAAGTTTCATAATGTTTAGTTATTTATCTTTGTTAATTTCTTCTTTTATTTTATGTTGATGACCTTCTAATAATAGTTGATAAGTACTTTCTAGTATTATCTTGTTATCATTTTTTTTAAAGTCTTTAAGGTATCCAATTACGTCGCCTAAAAATTTTTCCTCATTTTTGAAGCCCCAAGGAAATACTCTCCATTGAATTCCGTTGTACAATTTAGGTCAGGAAGTAGCCACAAATGAGAAATTCTCATAAGAATTCTCACTCCATTTATACGAGAGAAATGTTGGAGCTGCTATTGCCCGATAAAAATACAATGGGCTTTTGAATGCACTAAATTCTTGGAGTCTTGGAGAACTATATCCCAGAGGAATGCCCCAGAAAAGGCATATCTTTCTCGACCTGATTTGAAAAAATATGGAGTTTACATATCTTTTTAGAAGCTTTTTCTTGCTTTATAAACTCTGCCAAAGATTACTTATAAGCGTCTTCTTATATTTTGTGACTCAGTTGATTTTTGTTTCTATGTTGAAAATACATCGTCCATGTAAACGATCGATTGTGGACCAACAATAGTTTTCCGTTCTTTTTAGTTTATTCGCAAGTTCAGTCAGATCCGCCGACGTTAGACAATATTTCCTTTGTACGACCCTGCTTTACATGAATTTGAAAAAATAAGAAACTGACGCCGCCATCTTAAGATTTGACATTGATTTGACAGTTCTCCTTATACTAAAGTGCTCCGCCAACGTTCATTTAGAGCGTGGTCGTATTCGAATGAAAGTTCAACAAACTCCCTATTCTCGTTTCAATCGAGCTGAATTTCCAATTTCAAATTCCTGCCTTTTCAATCTGCGGTATCAGCTATCACGTCACTGGCAGGCAACAGAAAAATTCACGAAACTTGTCAATGGACATCTCCAGGGGTTTCATATAAATTCATTTCGGTGTACATTGCGTCGCCGGTTAGTAAATCCATCCTGCTGTTATTTTAAAAGTGAAATGACTACACAGTAAACATCGATTTGTAGGTACTTGCAACAATGTTGATAGTTCTTTTTTATCGAATTCCGTAAAAATATAAAGTCTCTTTTACATAGCATATTTAATATTATTATGTTTAATATTTTATGTTTCGTTATTTTTATGGATTTTGTCGCAATTTCTGATCAAATCATCCTATAATGTCTGTTATTAGTAGGTATTTTTTCAAGGTATAGAATTATTCGACAAGAATGAACCAACTTTTGTCAAAAACATTCTTTACTTTGCCTATCTCCAACCTCAGCTCTGAAACCAATACCAACTTGGAGGTGACAAACAAGCCTAAAAATTTCAGCAAAACTCCATTCAAAACTTGGAGCCACTCCAATCGGCAAAGAATCCTGGCGCACAGTGGTGCGAGCTACCGATAGCGGGGACAAAAAGATTCCTCTGCCATAGTGCGCATTGTCGTCGCGACAAAGCGCACGACAGCATGGGGGAACTTGTAATTACTGTTTTCTTCCTTTTCTGTGTTTTTGAGGCTGTATGGAAATATAACTTTTATAATAGTAATTGACAGCAAATTTGTACCTACATAGCTACATACTTCCATATTTTTTTATCTTCTTTTAACCATTTAGTCAGAGATGTATAAGTGATATTTCTTTATATTTTATATTTTTGGTGTTTGCGTCTAAACTAAAACTAAAACTTTTGATCCAAAAGTCAAGACACAAAAAGTTGTGGTACAAAAACCGTTTTTTGACTCAAGTAATTTAGAGCTGTATGTAGATGATTTTCTTGATTAATTTACAACTTAATTTAGGAAACGTAAAAATAAGATTAATTTAAAATTTATAAAAAAGCTTGTACAATAAATAAAACTGGCTAAGTACCTATGTATAAAAATCAATGTCTTTTATCGTATCTGAGATTTTTATAGTATTTTAACGATTTGTTTTTTTATTACAGGTAATAATTTGAATTTTGCTGATTTCGGTTTGAGATAACGGAAACATTCTTACTGGCGGTGCTGATTAGGTAAATATTGACTAATTATTATGGCCACATCACATATACTTGCTACAACAGTCTACTATTGGGTATGGGCCTTTCCCAGTTTAAGGGGTTTTACCTTAGTCTCAAATTAGATAAGAAAGTGCAAGTTGTATGTTGTATTCAAAGTGAATATTTCTAGCGGCTCACATGTTTTGTTGAACAGTGGCTTAGGCCTCGACGTGTCTATATTATATTCACGTGGAACGCTGTTGCCATTCCCTGCCTGAAAATGGACTTAAGTATCGCCTTTACAATATCCTCTAGAAGAAAATGATGCTATTCTGATTCTGATACTTTATTACTATCAGGTAGCTCAAATACCTTTCTTCCGCGCCAGCAAAAAATGCTACCTTCCTTTTTTTCAAAAAATGAATTTTACCGCCATTATTTTTACGCGTCAATAAAATTTGTTGTTATTCCTAGACCTATAATGGCGTAGTGTGTAAACAGATAATAAAATAAATGAATTTACGGCCATTAAATCCATATTTGCTATATTCTTTATCCCCGTAAAATCTCTAAATCGTTGTCTCTTCACCATAAACTTTATGATAAGTTTACGGTAAAAGCTAAATTACCTATAAATCTATCATCGTTGTAAGATTTTTATAGTATTCAAAGCACCCCCCTGGAATTCTTATTTTCAAAAATCACCATCGACAATTAGATTTTTATTTTGAACGGGATTATTATTGTTACCTCGATATTTCAGAGCTGTTTCAAGCGCCATGCCACGAGTAGATTGAGAGAGGCGAATGTTGACGTCTTCTAAGGGAATCTTACTGTAGTGAACAACCGCGAAAAGCTATCACCATCGACTCCTCACTCTCCAAGAAACTATCTTTCTGCCTTGATTGGTCCTATTCTTAAACCACGTCAGTGGCTAATTAGAAGGTTCAAAAATGCAGGTCGTCTCATTCAACAGCCCCAACGAATTTAGTATAGCTTACTTAGTGTACATTTAGGCCTTTAGGTATTATTTGGCGACTTTAATGATAGTTGGACCTTAGGGATCTTAGGGTTAGGGACCCTCTTATATTTTACGTTTATGGCACTAAAAGGCCCTTGAAGTTAGAAAATACACCTACTAACAACAGGATGTCTAGCTCCTCACACGACAGAGTTAATATAGGTAAGTATTAAATACTGTTCATGCATCGATACTCCATTTATCTACTACCTTATTTCTACGCAAGTCTATATCATCATTCAAATTGTTGTGAAACTCTTGTATTTACCAGTCTTTAAGCTCTTTAAATGGTCCAGTCGACACTTCTTAATATTAGCTTAAGAAAACCGCTTTGACTTGCGGTTCTCAAAGATCTAATTCTGATCTTGAATTTGATTGTTAAACTGCTGGGTCTTAAAACAGTAATGTCACAGAAGCCACGTTTAGAAATTAACATCCTGATTCTTGTCGGACTTTCTTTTATATAAAAAATATAATAATAATATGACTTTATTGATCGTGTAAACTTCGTGCAACAAAACATACTGACAATATGTATTTTTGGTCACATTGACTTTTATTTGGATCTGAATAAAACTTATCAACAGATCTGAACTAAACTGTTCAATCATAGCATGAAGTTGCTCCATTCTTGTTATTTAAAGGTTTCTAATGAAAAAAATATGCAGGTAGGTAATTCGCATTCGGGAATAGTCCGATAGAAACCAAATATGGTACTTTATAGGGGGTCGCTATGTCAGCACTTTGAGAACCACTGCCACTTGGAAATAAACAGCAATGACTGGATGCCACTAACCTCTAGGTCTAGGCGTTTAGCTGAACGGCACATCACTAATTATTGTACTGTTCGAGTTAAAAAAACCTTTAATGAGGCTCACTTGAAACTTTGCCTTTGAGAGTTGCCTAAGCACCACTGTGAACCTGGTTGGTTGGTTATTAATAATGCTTGTTACTTTTGAGATAACAGAATTTTTACAAAATAAGAGTCCATAAAAGCTTTTTATACTACTTATTAAACTATCCTGTCACTACAGTAATCCTTAGTCTTGACTGAAATTCCCCTTGAAACTAATTTTTAATAATAGGTGCTATTCTATGGTCCTTTCCCAGTTGAGGGGTTAAAATTATACCTAAGTCTAAGGGGCGTGGCAAATAGGAAGCGGTGCGGCGCGGGCGAGGCAGAGGCGCGTCAATTTTGTATGTAATTTAAGTCTGCGCAGCGCAGCTTGATTTGAAGTTTCTATACAAAAACGACGCATTGGCAACGCACCGGCACCGCACCGCTTTCTAAATGCCATGCCCCTTGTACCTAATGGTTGACTCACCATATAGATTGTAGGTACTTAGGCCCGTATTTATAATCAGCTCTCAAGAGTGACAGCTAGTTTAAGTTCGAATTAGAAATGTCAGTTCAGTACAAAACGAGCTGTCAAATCCATACTTAATATTGCTCTCAATCTTGAGATCGCTTTATAAATACGAGCCTTACTTACACTGTAACTTAAATCTATTAGCCACATTTAGCTACATTCTGAAGCATAAATCGACCGGCCGGTACACAGGGTCCCACAAATCAGAACTAGGGTCCTTCATTATCCACATCTTAGTGTGAGTGGCTGTGTTGCCAGATGTACGAATATTGAAATAAATTTGATTTCTACGCTGGACCGGAAGTGATAAAAAATATATAAACTTTTAGCTGCTTAGAAACCGTAGAAGAGACTAAGCAAAATTAAGGCCCGTATTTATAATCAGCTCTCAAGAGTGACAGCGAGTTTGAGTTTGAATCAGAAATGTCATTTCAGTACAAAACGGTCTGTCAAATCCACACTTAATATCGCTCTCATACTTGAGATCGCTTTATAAATACGAGCCTAGGAGCTGGGCTGATTGACAACCTGTCACCAAAGTGGCTCTCAATATTTTGTCAGGCATGGCATAAATGCATTTTATTAGGTGTTGACGCTCTGCCTACCCATTAAAGGATCAAGTATGTAAAAATATTCAAGATAAAACTACGGTTAAATCGAACTTTTTTTAAAGGTAATGATCGGTTTCTAATTTGCTAGTGTTGGCAACACTGGCGAGTGGTATCTATCGGAATGCACTCTCAAAAGGATCCAAGCCGTAGCAGCCAATACACTTTGCTCAACCGGCTTGCGTACACGACTCTGGCAAGACTAGGCTTGCTGGAGATACCCTCTAGGGTTACGCTAATACATTTTATGAAAAAAAAAAAAAGTTTTTTTTCTTTTTAGTATTTTTATTGCTCCAAGGAAAATTACTTTGTAAACTAGCAAGCTATTTGTGATTCAAGATAAAATCTTATCAACACTTCTTTACATAGAGAGGGGATATATATATATACTTGTTCGTATGTAATTGATAAGCTAGAAAACATTTAAACCAACTATTTCGGTACTTTATTTTATTAATTTAACAATTATTTATCATTCTTCCAGAAAGCTCTAACATTATCCAGTAGTATTTTCAGCTATGAAAAATACTGAAGAGATATGAGATTAACAAAAATATCCATCGCCACAATAAACCCAAATAATGCACACTATCTTTAACCCTACAAAGAGCCGGTTCCCAAGCTACATCAGCTACAACTACAAGATCGCACCAACATCAAAAATACCCTCAACTAATTAGCGATTCCCGACAAAAGAAAAAAAAAACTTGGAACATTTTCTGATCCCGCCGGAGCGGCCCACATAAGGGCGTGTTTACACGGGACGACGATATCAGCAGTAATGAAATGACGTTGAATGACCTGCAACTCTGTGGCTCAGTAGTTTGGGCATTGGGATCTCAATCTGGGAGTCGTGATTTCGATTTAAACATAATTTAAGATTAAACAATGCACAGAATTATTTTTTGGCAATAAAGGTGATTCCATGTCCCACAATAAGTTGTCGTCGATCTACAATGATGTAACTGACAGGTATTTTTATAGAAACTATACTAATATGTCAGAGGGCGGAACGCGTGAAGTTAACCAATCGTGGACACGCATTTAGTTGTAAACAACAGCGTCTACGTGCTGCCCTCTAGTTTTCAGAAATGTAAACAAATCCTAGTTGTTTCACTACATCAATTGCATTGAATGATCTGAACTGATCGGCCTTAACTTCTGAATTATTTACGATTTACTATCCAATAAATAATTTAGCGGTCGATGACTCCTACAGTGTTCGTTCTACGAACCACGTCAGAGGCCAGCTGTCTAAAAACATTAGCATTGGGTTAATCGGGTCTTTCGACCAGACAAACTCACACAATAGAAGAACTTAACTTACAGTCGTACAGATTATCGTGTCGTCTAATGTAAAACGTCCTAAAACCGGCCCGGCAAACCTGTCTGCCTCCGCAGGTCGTCTCCGCCGCAAAACGTCGTATGCGCAGGTTGACTGACACCTAAATGCCACTTACGTTGTTGTTCTCTCAAATTTTTATTGCTGGTAAGTAGCTGTTGATGCGTTCTTCTTATTTTTGGATTTGTTTTTTGGATGTGTAGGTTTCTTTAAGTTTTGAGTTGTTGATATTAGACCATGTCTGAAGACTAGTTTTGAACTGTGGCTTTTTGATGTACTGAAGATCTGTACAGAATCGTAGAAATAATGATTATCTTCCCTTGTAGATTCTTAAACACAGAGGAGTGCCAGAGTTTATGTTCTGCCTACGTCTTAAGGCAATTATGCCTGTTCAGACTAGGTACTTTGAGACATATTCATCAAATAAAATATACATTTGAGACTGCTATACATAATATAAGGTGTGACGAAAATAAATGCAAAACAGGCTTTATAGTAATTTATAACTTTTACTAAATTTTAAAAAATTTGTAAAATTATTTTTATGTTTGATTTACCTATATACTACATTTTTACCGAATGAATAACATAATCTTTGTTCGTTCAATAATAGCCAAAATCAATCCAAAAAATTTAAATGTATTGTACTGGACACCTATAACTGTATATATACGTCTACATACCTACCTAGTTGCTTTTAAGTGGTGGTCATTGTAATCTTGCGCAGCGGGCATTGACCCCGAGATCAAGAATCAGCTGACCTAGTCCACTTGGTGACCCATCTTGGTGTCTTATATACTTGGCTGTTCGGTTTTTAAAAACGAAATAATGGATTTAAAAAAGTTGACATGCAAACATTTTTGAAATTATATTTTGGCCTTTGCCCACCAATGGGACAGTTTAGGCTGATATACTAATAATAGAGGCCAATCGAATATTTGTGTTTTTAGTTGGATGACCAAAAGTACTGAAAAACTAGTTACTTGAAAGTTTTTTTTTTTTTTTCATTAGAAAGCAGAATTTTTTGTGCCCTAAGGCCAAAGCCTTAAAAATACACTTAGTAAGTGGTAGAGAGAGAGAGATAGAGAGAGAGAGAGAGAAAGCCTACCCTGATGTAGCTATTTACAGCTAGAATCAATACTGTACTAATATTAGTATCATAACTCTTGTATTTTTGTATCATTCTGTCCTCCTTTTTTATCTACAGCATAATTAAGTACATTCTGTTATAAATGCCCAACTAATGCTGTTCTCAAAAAGCACAAAATACTCAATTCTCTTAGCAGCCAGTATTTCTTTTCTTTTTTTTCGCGTAACACGTTATTCGACCGCTATTGGCGTGCGAATCTCAATCCCCCTTTAAATTTAAAAACACCTTTTGGACACGCGAGCCGACCGCTAAAATGTTGTGTTTTATGGACAAGAGATATCGTTATTTATACTGTGTGGGGATTCTGCTAAGGCGGTCAGTGTGTTTCGGTGGAGTTGTCTTAAAAAACAAAAATGCGAAGCGATGCGCAGAAATCTGCGATGCCAATTGCTGCGATCCGTATGTGTGTGGCAAGATTCGGGTGACAATGCAGGAATGTGGGATGCGAATCAATTCGCAATTTCTTGCGATGCGTCGTGGGAGCTTACAGATTTATGCGATGCGATGTCGCATCGCAGTTTTGTGAACAGGACCTAACTGGTAACCTTCAACAACTTTTTTGGCTGATTATAATTTCCTTTCTTGACAAATAGTTTTCGAACCGCTATTTCATCTACTTACGGCCTAATTTGTTTTCCCTTGGGAATAGTGAAAACCATCATCATACGTATTAAATCTTGCTAACGCAAATGAGTTTTAGAGTTTTATGGTCTTATTTTAATATTTTATGCGCAATAAACAAACATCCAAAGTTTTTCTCTGGGTATGATTTTAAATCTGACATAGGTACATTCTGAGCATTATTAGAATACAGTAATCGAATCTTTTATTTAATAACATTATCCGAATCTGTGTCTTTAAATCCATTAATGTTTGTCGTATTCGAAACCCAAAAATATGTCCGCAGTTTTGCTTAACAGTTGTAAAATGTTTATAAAACTTAGCCCAGTGGTTCGAATTTACATGTCAGGAGGACATATTGACAATAATTTTAAACATTTACAGCAATTTATTTATCGTTTACTTACAACTGTTTACATCAATTTGTTATTTTGTTTTCAACACATATTTAGAAAAAAATTATTATTATTTTTAATGTTATAGAAAAGTAAAGAAATAGCTTAACTCAACAGTAATTTTAATCGCTTACTAGAATAATATTAATAATAATAATAATTTGGCCATTGTTAATATAAGTCTTGCTCGCATACGATATAGCGACTATGCAATGAACATTACATGCATAAAGTCATGCCTTTGTCTCTTACGGGGTAGGCAGGTGCCTTCGCCACGTCTGATCAATATTATGGGAAATTTTCGATCGTTATGTGTATTGCTAAAATGACAAGTTGTCAGTCCATTGCCTCAATTAAAATACAAAATACTTAACCTTCAAATCCCTTTTGCTGAAATGCCCGGGAGGAAGGGCAGCTGGAAAATTCTATGTTTTTCTATCGCTCCTAGTCTAGCGTGGAAGATTTTCACAAAATACCAAACACATTTTAACATCCTTACGTAATTTCCTTGTAAACACACGTAGTACAGGAGCCCACATGCCCTAATAGTCTACATCCTGTCATTGGAACTTCCTGCCTATAATACAATTTGCTGTAATCACATTACTACTGTAATGTCATCAGTAGGTAATCCCTTTAACCCTGCCTTTCTAATGATACGCTCTTTTGCAGACCGTTCTAGATAAATTGTTTATTTTTACAGGAAAATAATCAGTTTAGTTTTGAAAATAGTTACACAAAATGTCTGACGATGAAGATAGATAAAAATGAAAATGTTTGAAACTTTTTAGATTCGTAGATTCTTACTCAGGTTAATGAGTTTTAGCAAGGAAATTAAGAATAAAAGTTGCTTGTCTTGCTCCCCTTTCAACGTAACTTTCAAATGCAGAATGTTTTTTTTTTAATAGTCTATGAGATTCGAATAAACTTGAAGTAGACTAACATTTAAAACATTTTATGATATAGGAGAGCGAAATTATAAATTATAGAGCAAAAAAAAAATGAAAAATTTTACAGATAAAAGATATAAAGTTGATCGATTTTATCAATATTATCTTATTATTCAATAAAAAGTTCTTAATCTCGGGAGACTAAATCTTTACTTCTTAAAAAGCCATCTTTAAAATCTATCAAACCGAATTTACATAAAGATGTATCAACTTGAATTTAAAGGGATTTGCATAATAAATTAAGTCTTAAGAGGATTTTAAAGAGCTTTTAAACAATATGTCATTGTGCCCTGATTACGTCAAAAAACTTTATCCCCTGACGCGCTTAATAGTTTGAAACAATTTTTATTTTCACCCACACAAAATGTCTGGATTTGAGCTTTAATCTATTATTTAAATAAATACATGCAAAAATAAATACTGTATCTCATAGGTAAGTAATGCAGACCAAATTGACTTTTCTAAACCCAAAATGAAAAGCATATGGATGTTCTAAGTTTATTTTCCAGTCCAGCATGGAAGTAAGCTTAGCCAAAACGTTTTTTTTTTAATATTCGATCACCCACACAAAGTTTCTACATAATATTTGAGCTTAAATCCTATTGTAAGGTATTTTGAACCCGGCTCACGTTGTACGGAAACTATTGTCTCGCGTTTAAAATTCATGAAGACAACAACATTATGTTTAATTTTATCTTTTGTAGGCCGGGAGTTAGGGTCAAGAATGTCATTGCTTTATTTTTGTCTGATAGCGCGAAGACAATGACTGAAAATATCAGTTTTATTTCTTGTGTTGTGTGATTATAAGACAGTCGATGATGAGTCAGTTATATTTTTTATAAGCCTTGTGTGAATACCGAAAGAGCGACATTAAATTGTCGTACGGCAAAAATATGGCAAGATATTTCATGTAAGTGCAGTGATTATTGTATATTATTAAATACCAATGTTTAATTAAAAGTCGTTGCTTAGTCGACATTAAAATTGATTGCAATATTCTTCCGTATTGAGATTCTCCGATTGACAAGAAAAGAAAAATGGCGGTATTGCAGATTGCAGCAATAATTATGGAGATCGTTATATTTTATGACCGCTTTATCGAAAGATGTTGTCAAAAATTATTGCTCATACAAACATTTCTGAACGACAGGGTAAAAAACTGTTGCCAGATCGTTTTAGGGCTTAATACTGAGGACAGGATTGAATCAAAATACATTAAGAGTGTCGTCTGTTCAATATTAACTGTGTTTGCCACATCCAATACGTACATAACAAATTATGAAGGGCGATTTAGAAATAATTAGGTTTTGCTGGTACTTATTCAGTTCATTGCTTAAAAATTGCAATTATAATGGCATTCGATACGTATGCGCACGAAATCATTAAATCTTGACTAAGATGGGTCACCTGTCATTGTGTATGCTAAGAGAACCGAAAGGGAATCGAGGGTTTCAGTGTATTGCAATTTACGCGATGGGCTGACAACCTGTCACTATGGTAATATACATAATCATCATCTGTATTAACCCTCAAAACTTGTCAGACGTGGCGGAACGACCTGTTTAGGTCGTTTTTGCTGTGCCTACCCCATTAGGGATAAAGGCGTGATTTTACGTACATACGTACGTACTTATAAAAATATTACGAGATCTAGCAAAAACTTTGCCGGTCGGCCCCTGCCATGTTGACGATATTATAATCCGGGAGCGTGTTTGTCCAACTGCAAATCTAAGATCAGAATCTGCCTGGGTTGGGTGGCAAACGCTGCAATAAAATCTGCCAGTATCTGATGCAGTTTATTTCTTGGTACTGGAAAATGCACCTGCTTTTTATGGTTTCTGCGAATCATTTAGGAGTGAACTGATTGAGGATTTTAATTAATCAAGTTCATGTTCTTGGTATGTTCTTGAGGTGATTGCACTTGCGATTACAAAGAATATGAAGATAAATATTCCACATTTCGTGGTGATTTGGTCTGATACTTAGGTAATGGTTAATTTTGTATGGAAAAGTAAACTTCTTATTTTCGCATGTCGACCTACGTTTTTATCAGAAAATGTCGGTACTAAAAAGTCACCCATAACAGGGCCGAATGAAGACTTTCGTCGAAACTTCTGGAAACAACGATTTTATGAAAGCTTAATTTAGATTGACCTTTAAATTAAGGGTACCTATTGTTTAAATTCCTGGAAAAAACATTGTAGGTTTATAAAACTTCACTTTCAACTTCCAGGAAAAAAACCATAAACTAAATCTCTTCATTCAACGTTATAAAACAAAATTTGCTACCTCAACTCTTGTTCCTTGCATACATTGTTCACATCACTTTGTGTGTTACTAGAACACATAGTATTTCGTCGCAACGGTTTCTTCGAATCTTTATACCGTCTTGTATTGTACAGACTTGACTGACGAATAATCAGATTAAAGTCATTTTGTGGGCATATAAACCAGATTTTTCAAACAATTTCCTCCAAGTAACATATTAGTTAGGTCGAAATATGAAAAACAAATGTCATTGCCTCAATCAGTTGGCACTATTTGTAATGCACCTATGTTTCTTGCGAAAGTTGTTCAGTTTCACACCCTTAGCAACATACGTATTTATGTGATCATTGATCGAGTGGTCCAGTCCAGTATTTTGTGCCAAGGAAAGCTGTGAGCCTCAGTAGCCATAACTTACTTAGGCCCGTATTTATAATCAGCTCTCAAGAGTGACAGCGAGTTTGAGTCCGTATCAAAAATGTCATTACAGTACAAAATGATCTGTCAAATCCATACTTAATATTGCTCTCAATCTTGAGATCGCTTTATAAATACGAGCCTTAGGTTCAAAATAAAATCGTGATACGTGTGATAAACTGAATTCCTTGGCTATTTTGGCCGTGGTGGTGAGTTAAAGCTCTGTCAAATATAGCATCTATAAGGGACAGCTTAACGTGAACTGATAGGTGTTGCTCAGTCATCATACAAATTGTCTGATCGAGATTATTTTGTATGGGAAAGTCAAAAATTACTTTTAGTTCCCATACACCCCGTATAAGATGAAGTGACCATTCCTACCATATTTATTTACTTAGTCTGCACAAGCTCCAAGCGTGCCTTCACAAAATATTACAAATATTACTCTGTTTATAGTCCATTGTTGTTTCCGCTCGTAACCCGAACGGCTTAACATTTGTAACGCGGCATTGTATTCCAAAGTTATCGGGACAAACTCCTGCATAGTAATTGGTTAATGAAATGTCTACAATGCATAGTTAGTATGCGCTGAAAATACTTTCTGTTGGAGCGCTGAAAATTCTTTGAATATAGTTACCAAAGTTACGATGTGTGGTAACTTTCAATTACCTGTAATTTTGGGTTGTCGCTTCCTGTACTATTGTTTGTTTCTGTAAGACGGAGATGTTTGGTTTGGCAAAATTTTCTATTTTTCTGTGACACAAAACCCTATTTAGTATTTTTAAGACTTAACAGATATTTGTAGACATTACCTCAAAAAATTTCGAAGCTGTGTACTTATTTCAAAATAAGAAGTTCTTCCTGGGTAAGATAAAAAAAAAACGTCTACATAAAAAGCTTCATATGACAGAATATGGATGATAAATACATAATGATATCTGCGAGAAGAAACGTGTTTTAAATTGAGTAATTATGTACTTTTGAGACATCGACTCAGTAAATAATCCATTTCACGTAGACATCTTTTAAAACAATTTTATCAAGTACCTTTATAATTTGCTTAACAGGTAATGATATTTCCTAGTTCACACACCAGTATTTCAATGGTAGCAAAAAAACTACCGAAATAAAAACAAAAAGCTACCAAAATCGCAAATATCATGCGGGCCGAGTATTTTCTTACAAACCGGCTAGACTATTAAATGAATGTGGTGAAAAAGGCAACTAACGCCATCTACGTTCATTTCAAGCTTTGTCGTAGTCTGTAAAATATTTTCTTACAATCTCGTTTTATGACCAGCACTATAACACAATCGATATGAACATTAAAATCGGACGAAACAATCGGATGCTCAGAAGTATAAAATAATAGAAATGCCACATGAAATTTTACATAAGTTTGTAGGTGCCTGCTAGCTTTCCGCCAACGGTTTCACTCGAACAAAATGAGGTTTCCCGTGGGAATAAGATATTTTATGGTAAAATTTTATTTAGTAAAAGTAGCCTATGTCCATCTCCAGGTTACCACATAACATAATAATATCACATTGTCAAATTTTATTAAAATCCTTTTAGCCGTTTAGGCGTGAAAGAGCAATAAACAGACAGACAGACACAGTTAAAACAATGCGCTTAATTTTGGAGTTGGACGATAGTATTACATTTTCTTTAAAATCTATTATAATATAATCCAACCACAGATCTGATAAGATTAAGGATTTGATTAAGGATTAACAATTTAAAGACGATTGGTTGATTAATATGGTGCTGGAAAGTATACGAATACGATTTTATCAGTGAAGACATTTCTACATACATTACTAAGTTCTGAAGTACAATTTCACGCTGTCTCTTTTACACCCACGCGAAAAATACCAATCTGACAGAGATCGACGACCGATCTCGCTGTTTTGTAACTTTGACAGAGTACCGCTATTGTATATTGGTACTTAAGGGCTTTAGCGGACTTTAAGGCCCGTATTTATAATCAGCTCTCAAGAGTGACAGCGAGTTTGAGTTCGTATCTGAAATGTCATTTCAGTACAACACGACCTGTCAAATCCATACTTAATATTGCTCTCAATTTTGAGACCGCTTTATAAATACGAGCCTTAGTATTAACCGAAAGTTTAGGTACTCTGTTGAAAGGTTATCAACCATGTTTATGACTATTTATACATTCTACACATACTTAGCCATAAACAATTTGCTGACTAAAAGGCCTACTGAATACATAAATGCACGGCTCTGCGAAATTCCACAACCGATATAAATACCGATAAAACTACCTCCACGCTCTAGTGGGCTGAGCCATGGGTTTCCGATCCAGAGGTCTTGAGTTCGATTTCAACGGCGGGAACTTAAAGTTGTTAGTTGATCACTTTTTTAGGTTTTTCCCAGTTTGGTTAGGACAATGCAGGCTGATTCACCTGATTGTCTGTAAGTTCAAGGATTGTTTCGGAGAGAACGTTAATCTGTAGGTTCCGGTCGTCACAAAAAACATGTCAGAGACATTAGCTGCTACTGTGTGGTTTAAAACCTCTGTCACCTGGGTTGTCGGCTCGAAAAACCCACTCGATAAAAACATCGTACGATTCTGCAAAATTCCTCAACCGGTATAAAATACCGATATGCCGACACGAATACCGATTCGGAAAACCGGTGAATCTTTATAGCCCAGTGGGTGAGACAAGATCGGTGCAGTCAAAAAACATTTATTACATGCCATCAACTTTTAAAAGGTCGTGTAACGTGACACCTCCGAAAAACAAACGAATGTTTGAGACAGCAGATGTAAGTTGATGTAGATTCGGCAAGTCATTGGAATTTTGAGTCCGGCTAAAGCTAACTTTGTCTGCTTTTGGTCGTTGCTGCGATAACCCTGGCTTTCATTTTGGTCAAAATAACATGGATCTAATATAGAAAAATACTATGGGTAGAGAAATTGTGATTAATTCGGAAATATTGATTCAAAAAATTATCGCCAAGATAGAAATGGAGATTATTTCCTTCTGCAGTAGGTACTCGAGCTTCTATGCTAGACTGGGAGCGATATAAAAACTCGGGCATGCTGTAGAAGTCAGCAAAGGGATTCGAAGATCACAGTGTATTGTTATTTAGGCGATGGGCTGACTAGCTGTCCATATAGTGATACACATTTCAATCTAGAATTGCCCTCTTAATTTTTCAGGCGTGGCGAAAACGTTTTACGCTCTGCCTACCCCGTAATAAAGGCGTGATTTTATGTATGTAGGTAAAATAAAACACACTTTATGTTTTCTTTGAGAAAGTTGCGTGTTCTTCTCTATTGTAGGTCTGCGGAGACAACCGTAAAATGTTTGTAAGACTGTAGAACATACGCACAGTGGGCCGGATACTGATTTTACAAGCCATAACTTTTTTTTACACACAGAACCTTTTTGTATGAACGCGTTTAAAACATGTGTAATTAAGGTAGGAGCCAAATGTCTCGTTACGAAGTAATTGTTATTTTTTTTTAAAAACAGTTGTTCGAATAGTGAACACGCAACGCCGACACCTTTTTTTTTTTTTTTTTAAAAGACCTACAATTAAAACGTCCCCTTTACTTCGAGTTCAGTATTTTAATTTGACAGAAATTAACTCCGAAAGTGCAAAAGTAATGGACGTCTGATGTTTTTTTTTAATTTCTCTGACGCGGTTATTAAGTCAAAAGAATTTAATGAGAAAATACTTAGCTGACGCTAATAATCCAATATTATATTAATTGCATCCACTGTGCTAGAAAAAAAAGGTAAATCCGGCTAAGAGCGTGTTGGATAGTTGGTACTTACCTATGGTTTTTTAGGCATTAAGCATATTATTATGTACTTTTTTTTAATCGAAGGATTTTCTTGTTCTAGAGAGAATAATATTTCAGTACTCTTAATTATTGAGATACAATCATACAATACATCACATTCAGGTCTATTTTCTTTATGGGGTCGGCAGCGTATTAACGACCTTGCAAAAGGGTTTCTATCTCGTTTAAATTAAACCTTTGGGGTTTTTTTTGGTTACTGGAATACCCGAGATGATAAGTAGTTGGAACTTTCTATGTTTTTTATCGCTCCTATTAGCATGCAGCTGCGATAAGGTCGCGATAGCCATCTTTTATCACGTCTATCTGACAGAAAGTATTGGAACATTTGACAATTAGATTCGATATATTCGTTATCGCGCGGCGGCACGCTACGGGGGCTGCATGTAAGACCAATCTTTTCTATAATATAAATACCTTAACATTGGTACTACGGAACCCTAAAGATAGAATTTATAAGAGGTATTAAAGATGCTCCTTGTCGGCTACGTGGATAGAAAGTCGACGTTCGATTCTGCATAAAGGTAATCTTATAATATTCTTATAATATTGTACATTTTACTACTGGGAATCTTATAATATTCTTATAATATTGCACACTACCTGCCGTACTTAATGCCTTTAAAGTAATCCCATTAAGTGTGAGATGAGATTTAAGGTATATTTTTTTATTAAAAGCAGAGTTGTACAATGAAGGAATGCGTTATATTGAAATATCCATCCATGTCGTTGTACATGATGTCTCTAGTTTAAGTTTAGTTTAAGTATCTGTGTGTACAATAAAGAATAAATAATATCTGGTTTGTAAATGAGTGTAGATAGATAGAAGCATTATGTATTTTAAGTCTCAACTCAAAAGGCTCAATGTTACGGATTCTAAATTAAAATTAGCGCTGTAACTGAAAATATATAGTTTTATGTACAGTCCGCAAAATTTTGGTGCATTTTGCATATTTCCTCTAACCTTAGTCACTAATTGCCTGAAAAAAAAACAAACAAAAAATCGGTTGTAAAGTAATGCATTCCATACTATCAGATGTAATAGTAGATTCATAGACTAGGGTGGAAGAGAATCAATTCCCGAGGTAGTTAGACGCCCGAGCGCAGCGAGGGCGGCTATAGTCCGAGAGGAATTGATTCTTCTACCCGTGGCAATGACTCTACTTTTCATTTAGAATATGAGGAAAATAAAACTAGTTGTTAATACAAACTAAGTATTTATTGTTAATAAAGTAGGTACCTATTTAAAATTAATAGTCATATTCATATCATACATCGTGTTTTACATTAAGTGTACTCTTGAGCATTGAATATCGGCTCCATACCGTTGAAGGCTGTAATTTTCCAGACAGTCCATTAAAATATGCAAGAAATACACTTTCGGAAAACGATTTTATATCCTTGTCTTCTCGCCATTTCATAAAATCATTGTATGTGTTTAAATATCTTTCTTTTGATATTTCTGGCAAAAGATTTTCTATGACACAATTTGCCTCGTCTATAATTGAATCTGGTGTCAATATATCGCTTGAACTCATTTTTAATACTTATTTAGCACAAAATATCGCACAAAAGTCCGTCACAGATACATAAAAGAACAGATTTTACTATCCCGCCAATTTGTGTTGACTTTTTAATTATTATTTTTTAATTTTGTCGCGGCACTCGCATCGCAAGTTTGCGCTAAATTCACACTGGCCAGTGACACTAGCTGGTTAAAAAGTCACGACATTTCATAAAGTTTTTTTTTTAATATGAAAAAAAGTCTTCACAGCTGACAGCAATTCAAGCAGTTCTATTTTTAAAGTTCATTCCCGCCCTAGGGTGGGGATGAAATTTGTATGAGTTATTCCTTCCCTGTGAAAGGAAAGCAGCATCTTCCACCCAATAGTCAGATCAAAACAACACTACTTTCCGAGTATGAGAAATGAAAAATAAATAGTTATGTTACGACCTTACAATGTTCATGTAATTTCGTATTGACAGCGGAAAAACACAATTAAGCAAAGAAAAATTCAAATCATTTATTCATTGCAGAATTTTATTAGCCCACGGTTATCTTTTCTCTGTATTCAGTATTTCTTTTGCCCACGCGCATACGAAATAAAGGTCTTCGCACATTACATCGACTCAATAAGCAGTACGTTTCTTAGGCTCGTATTTATAAAGCGATTTCAAGATTGAGAGCAATATTGAGTGCGGATTTGACAGGTAATTTTGTACTGGAATGACATTTCTGATACGAACTCAAACTCGCTGTCACTCTTGAGAGCTGATTATAAATACGGGCCTTAGTCGTTGGTGAGCAAGCGTCATCAACTCGTCCTATATTAACTCCTATTTTAATTTGAAGCTTAGCTCTAAGTAAACCCAAATACGATACAAAGGTTGTTTATAAAAAAAAGTGTAGGTATTTGATGTTCAAACCTTCCTTTTCAAATGAATACAATATAAAACATTTCAAACACAAATAAAAATAAAAAACATGCTACGCCATACCACTGTTAGCATAATGTGCGACAACCTTAAAGACGACATATTCAGAAGTCTTCGGATGCTCTTTTCGCTTGGAGTATTAAATGCGAACGTTAACATGTTAACTGCCGCTTGTGGCCACGATTTTTTCTTATTTAACTCTTTAAGGTACAATGTAAACAAGCCAAATGAATCACCCCTGCTGTCATATTAACCTTACCGGCAGATGTCATTCTGAATTCGTGTAACAATCATTTTTCCAAAGCAAGATTGAACTATCGTTGAATATGTCTCTGTCATATCTGACTAGATAAAACCCGTTAAAAAACGAAAAAGATATACTTAAAGCCGATAATAATAGAGAAAGCGCAACGGCCATTTAGGAAATGACCTTGCGATATTTTACAGCCGCCATCTTGGATTTTTTAAGACACGTAACACTTGTCCGCAGCAGTGAAGCTGTTAACATGTAATGGCGCAATTACAGGGTTAATTAGATGAGTGTGTCCGTCCCCTGACAGTTTATGATGGCCGCGGGGTCTTGCTTGAGCTTCAATCAATTTTTATTCTTCATTTGTATATTTTGTACAAGTTTTAAATATGACTTTACTTATAATAAGGCGTAAAAAGTTTCTTGTTATAAAAGTTCCTTGGGGAAAGATGTTCAGATTCATGGGTAGATTCAGACCCTATAGTTTCAGCTGTGTTCTTTGAGAAATTTCCAGCAGTAAACACTATAAACTTACCTAGAATAATAGTCTATCCTTAGAGCAACACGGCCTTCCGCGGAAGACCGTGTTGCTCTAAGAGTCTTTCTATCAACTTGCTTTTTTTTCTGCACTTGCGTGAAAAATAAGTTAGTTAATTCCCGAAATAAGATTCGAATGTGTTTTATGAAAAATTTCTCGTGTTCTTTAAACAAATTCGTCCCTCCGTGCGGGAATGCGATTCGATGGCGTCTATATATGGACGACTTTATTGCCGAATAATTAGTGCCTTTTGTACATACTAATTTTATGTTTGTAATTACACGCGTTTCAAGCTAAAAGGGTTGAGGAGAAAGAGTTAAAAAGTCGTTCTGATCGATTTTATTCGTTTGTTGCGCATTCTAATGGGTCTAAATGCAGTCAGCTTAAAATTACTGGAATGTATTTGATAAAAAAAGTAATTTATAATGGTTTTTGATGACGACATCAAAGAAACTTAGTTGAGTAAGAATACCGGGTGTAAGGGACAGCGTACCTTCCGAAAACTTAATGGGGTTTGCTTAGTCAATGAAACTGATCAACTATCAGCAGGACATTCTTTCAGGAAATATTTTTTTTTTGCCTTTCCCATACAGATTGCCTGATCGAGGTGGTCATTTTGTATGGAAAATTCATATTTTTTTATTACCTGACTGATTTTCCTGGTGATAGTTGTTCAGTTTCGTTGACTGAGCAACCCCTTTCAGTTTTCGGTACGCTGTCCATTACACCCGGTATAGTTAATGTATGTTATATTTTGTTACTAACATTTGAAATGTACCACTTTCTTAACTCAAGAAATAAATGTCTTACAAATTAATTTGAACGCTTCCACTTCTCTCCGTGTCTAAAAAAAAAAAAACCAACGCTCTCCAGCTTTTAATATTTCCTTAGAACGGCTAGGAGAGGTTTTAATTAACTTAGAGGACTGGGTGTTCACATTATGAGAGTACGTGAGCGTGTCAAGTAAGTACTTACTGCGTCCTATCTTTTTGCTATCTTTCTTCGTATAATGCAGTTAGCATGTTATACGTGGCGGGTGGATCTAGCACAGGTGTGCGAAGACCTTTATTATTTTTAGTCGAATTTTATATCTACGTATTTGCTTGGTGTTCACTAATAAATAAAGCACGCTTGTATCCTATACGGGGTAGGCTGAATGTCAACGACCTAAAAAATGTCGTGTTTAAAGAATTACAGAAAAATCTTTCCTGATTGGTATATCTTGACCGCCCAGGTTTAAAATTGTTGTTAAGGAATTAAAAAATTATCTGTTCACATAAATCCTTCATTTTTCGTAAAGCAAAAATTTATTTAGTTCACCCCGAGCATTGAAATAGTTTAGTGATGTACTTACTTGTTGTAACAGGTATAAGAAGTAACAGTTTTTAGTTAGGATTCAGTTGTAATAAAAAGTATAAGAAATTATGTTAAATCTTAGTCCATAAACTGAACTAAAATGTTGTCACAACAAATGTTTTTTCAAATTGTGTGTAAATTAATGGATTGAGTGATTTTTCGCATTTACCTTTGTATTTATTAAAATGTGTTACTATTTTACTAGGAACACTAAACAAACGAATTCTATTTGTTTTTAATTCATTTTCTAAAATCGTAACATTCAACATGCGATACTAGTTATGCCTACTATTTTTCTTTGCTGTTTATAAATTTACGAACTATCGTAGAGCTACCGCCGTTTTGCTTGTAACTGTTACTTGCTACAAAGTAACAGCTACCGAATACCAGTCCCAGCCCATCCCTAACTGCAACTCACGATTGGTTCCAGCAATAAAGCTTTGTACAATTTACTGCAATCGATTGGCTACACTTTAGAGACGGCCGCCATACATTACTCACTGGTGGACGACGGCCTTTAATGACGTCACATCACCTGGGGCCTTTGCAAAACTACATTTTAAAGCAATTGATGTACATTGCTTGGTTGGTATTACTCTCTAGTATCTTAGAGTCCCACCAGCGGCGCAATGTATATGGAATTTGTAGTTTTTGAAACCGGCTTGAAGACCGGTTGGACATTCACCCTAATGATGAGTCATTTAATGAGATTTGCGATGGTAGAATGTTGATAGAATGTAATGATAAAGATTCTGCATCTTTTTTATTGTATTGAGGAAATAAAATTAAATATTTGTGATTTTGTCCACTGCAGTACATAAATAAAACCAAGCATTTTGTAATGCGAATGATCGCTTATAATGTAATTTGTAAAGTGGCTATAGGCGCAATGCAAGTTATGCAACTTTTACTGGAAGAGATTTCTTTTGAGAAATAATCGGTACCTGTTGTGCCCGTATTGTTCAGAGGATTTATATCTTCGTCACCATTTACGACACCAACAGAAAGAGACGGTATGGTGCTATTCTAACCCAGATCAACGGGCAATCCCAATCTTGGGTCATCACCATGTTCCCAGAAATGGCTAACCGTCATTCCAGCTGGATTGAGACGCGGCAGAGGGCAACACTGTACATATTAATTACCCTATAGCGGCCATCTTGGGCCAATTGCCGCCAATTACTCGATGCATAGGGCTGATATGGGCATTGGTTAGTAGTGGTCGAGAGAACTTGGGTGTTTTCAAGTAGTTTGTGGTTATATCGATCATATAATTAGTTTATAGGTCGGTGGAGCATTCGCCATAGCTCCTGGTTCAATGCCAGTTCTTTGGTCAACTGGTACGACTTGACGTTTATCTTCCGTTTCACTTGGTCTTCCTCTCCCTCTCTTTACACACATAGCATTAGACTAGACAGTGTCTGTCTGCCTTAAATTTTTGGATCACTCGATTTTTTTGTGATGATGTGTCCAATGGCATTTTTGATACTGATTATTATTCCTACTCTTGGATTAAGAAGGTCTTTTTTGTAATATTTTAAGGCTCGTATTTATAAAGCGATCTCAAGTGTGAGAGCAATATTAAGTATGGATTTGACAGGTCGTTTTGTACTGAAGTGACATTTCCGATATAAACTCAAATTTGCTGTCACTCTTGAGAGCTGATTATAAATACGGGCCTAACAGCAATCAAAAGTTAATTCCAAACCGAGAACGATTTCTAATACGAGAAATCGGGTCAACGCAATGCTAAATATAAAATAAATCAATATTTACTTATTGCAAAACTTGTGCTTGCAAACGAGATTGGTATGACTAGTCTTTTACCATTTAAACTAAGATAAAATTCAATTTAATAGTTAGTTTAAATATAACCACTGACTCTATCTTATTAATAAAAATAACCTAGTTTTTACTTTTTATCTCCTTTAGGTAAAACATTGTAAGGCTCTGTCTATACTTTAAAAATTGGGTACTTGACTGGGTAGCTTAAAAAAATCAAAACGTTTTTATTTAAAACTGATGGCTAAAAATATTGTGGATTTCATTCATCATTTAAAAAATAAATGCACATATAGATTTTAATAATCAAGTTACAAGTATATAAGTTATTGATTTGAGTAGTCAATATTTACTAAAATGTGACGTCATAACTCACTGTTTTCATACAAAAAAGCGTTTTTGACATTTCATAAAAAGTTGCTGATTTGACTAGTTGGAAAGTAGCCAATTGTAGGGTGGTAGCTGTGACAGATGCCATTCCTAAGAACTAATATCCTTCAATGATCTTGGCACAACCCTGATGACTAAGCCGTTCTGTCTGTAGACCCTGATGATAGAGACATCTTGGCACACGACATCGGCGACACCACCGGCTCAAATCACCTCGATTTGAGTAAATAGTTCATTCCTGATTCGGTTATGTACAGGTTTCATAGGCAAAGGACAACAACTAAAAAATGAGTTTTTCTTGTAATGTACATCTATGCGGTCTTTCTTGATCATTTCAGTACCTTGGTAATTTTAGCACATGCGATATTGATCATTGTAGCACCTTGGTCATTATGAAATCGGTCATTTTAGTATCTTAAGCACTTTGGTAATTTTGACACTTTCGTCATTCAACCCCTGAAGAATATTATATTATTATTATTATATATTATATTAGGTAGTTACCTGTAAGTGGAGGTAATTTACTTCTTTTATATTGTTGTTCAAAAACGAGTTTATTTAATTGACCTATGTTTTTTTCTTTACAGGTAAACAACAATAAACATTTAATCATCTTCACCCGCAGTTGAAACAATTTGAAGGTAATGTGTTTACAAAATAGTTAATTAGTTGGAAGACCACGGTATTCCAAATTCGTCAATAGTTTACACTTAAAACTAGTATACACTAACATCATTATGTTTTTTTTTTTTTTTTTTTTTTGTGGCACTAGTTGTACTTTGTGCCAGTGTCAAGTTTTTCATGAACCTCACTTTTAGCACAGTGGTTTTGCATGCATTACATTTTTCAAATTATTATTTGATACTATTTAGAAAATAATAATTATTTTAGACCAAGCTAGACGCAAATAACAAGCAGCTTGAGCCTTGAGATATCTGTAAATAGGAATAATCAAGTTAACCACTGCTTTAACTACCTACGCCATAAAATTACTTTGAGCAAGAGAATTAGATCATTCTAACACCAAAGCAATAATAGTGGGGATCGAACCCACGACTTTCTGCACCACTCAACCATACGGCATCATATTGAGCAGGATATGATAATTATCAATTTTTATTTAATGTCTCCAATTACGAAACAGGATAATATCGACTTCCGAAATACAATAATAAACATGTCACTTGTCGAACAACACCATAACAAAATCACATTGATTTGCCCCTTAAAATTAACATCCAAAATCACAGGAAACATTTGTTACGGCAATTTTTCATCATAATTACTTGTAAAATATTTATGGCCTATTGTGAACAGTTTTTATTGCCCGAAGAGTTAGAAAATAATTGCATAATAATAATGTATTAAATATAATAATTTTTTCCGAGGCGCGAGAGATTTATGACCACTGTGCGGTCGAGCGTGATTTGTGTTGTGTTCTTGAAGCGTTTAAGACTGCCGATAGTAATGGAACTTGTTGTTGAAAGGCTGTAGTTGTAGCGGTGCTGTGTCTTAGAATTTATGGCCGCACAGTGGGTTGTAAATTGTGTAGGAATAGTCGGAACAGTGGTCAATGGTCATTGCATCTAACCTTATTGTTTGATGTTCTGCAGAAGCCAAATGAAAGTCCAAGTTCGTTTTGTGATTAGTTAATTATGATTAGTTCATAAATATATCAGAGGAAGGTAAAATGGCTAAGTTAACTAAAAAATAAAGCCATTTTCTACTCTTTTTGTTAGAACAAGGTATTTCAGATAGCACTGTGTATTGCTGTAGGGACGAGTTGTCAGCCTATGGTTTAAATTATAATTTATCAACATCATATTTTTATTTCTTTTATTTATTACTTCGCCTACTATCATTGATTTAGGGTCATAATTTCTGAGAAGTTTTATCATACCTTAGATATTATATTAAATCAGCCACTTTTATTATAATTTATGCAAAAACATTTTGACTTTTAATAATTTTATTCCAGTTTACTTTTGAAAAGTCGCACTTTAATTGAATATAAGCTTTTGTAAGACTAAGCTTTGAGCAATGAATTTCTTAATATTTAAATTAAAAGTTGTAATATCAAAGTCACTTCGTAAAATTAAATCTCTTACTATTAGCTAGAATTTTATACTTAAACGTATCTTTGAAGTAGGTATACTTATATTCTAAGAGTTAAGTAATTTGACTAGATCTTATCCTAGATTATAAAAAAAATATTTAATTAGTGAGGGTAAATTGGCTGTACTTTAATATTTGTCTATGTAAGTTAATTATTGCACTAAGGGCGCTTGTGCGTGCACTCATCCATTTTAAATTCGTACCCAATTAGTATCAGAAAAAAATCCATATGAAACGGATATGGATGTAAGCATAAGCTGTCATACATTTACTAGGAAGGCAAATTGGATACGAATCTAATATGGATGAGTGCACAGCACAAACGCCCTGAGTAAGGTGTCTGAATTCTGGTGGCAGAAATTTTAACAGCTACTGAGTTCACCTTTTCCAATGAACATGGCAAAAAGCCATGGCAGAATTTAAAGCCATTGACTCGAGAAGAAGAAGGAGATGGCAAAAAATTGGCTTGATTGTATGTATGTATGTATGTAGTAGCTCTATAAACGATATCGTATAGGTTATACTAACATAGATATGTAGGTAACCCAACCCTTTCCCATAACTATTTAACTGAAGGCTGTCCTACTTTGCAATGTATTTTATTATGCCAACGATTTATTCCAATCAGTTTGATAAGTAGGGTTGCCACTTGTCATAGATCTTTTAGTAAAACCAATATTTACCTATTAAGTTGCATGCACGGAATTTCTGACTAAATGATTTTGTAGACTGTAAATTGACATTATTAATTTGTACAACTTTGTTATACCCTTTATTATGCCTTATCGAACTAAGTATATTGTATTATTCAAATTCAAATATTTTACATAAAGGAAAAATGAGTTTGGGAAATCAATCTATCAAATCTTACTATCATTTAGTCATGTCATTGTTTGCTGTATATTTGGATGACTACATAGTGTCTTGCAGGCTTCTGTGTCACAGGCATTAGACTATACTCGTAAAATCAATGCATACCCACCGCATGTTTTTTTTTTAGTAAAGCCAAAGCTACATGTCCCCAACATGTAATCTTCGTCATCACCTACAGACCAAAATAGACAAATAACTATCTTTGAAAAAATTATCACGTTTCAACCCTAGCGGAAAACCCTAAAGCATTGTTATTCTAAATATCAGTTACCTACTTCTGCGGTTCGTGTCTACGTTAAGATATAAGAAACGAGTTATCTCTTGCTGTTTTGCATTGTTGATTGAAATGAGACATTGTTTTACTTTGGGAATGGAGTGGTATTTTGGAGACCTTTAATACAATACAAATAAGTATATACGAAAACATAGAAATAACAAGAATAATATTTTGGGAACATTCAGTACCTACGAAAAGATTTTTAGGTACTTTTTTTATCGTGTAAAGGGGTATCGAGTTTATCGACCCTATGAACCCTGGTGTCAGAGTTTTTTAACTAAGATATAATATCTTCGAGTAGTTTGATGTCTACTTGGATTTGCCCATGGGTCAAATGGCTGTTTCTATAAAATAACGAAAGTTATGGCTAGACGATCTTTTTGATGTACCTAATGTAGTGTTTTCTGTGCTTTGGAAGGCACGCTAATTTTATATGAAATAAAATATTTAAATAACTATCGTTTCTGTTAACCTTCAAGATGTCTGGTAGTACATAACTTATCGCTTTCAGCGATATGAAAGCTCTTGCATATTATTTTAATTAATAGAGCATGCATACTTCCGTATATAGAATATATTCACAAATAAAAGTGAACAAAACCAAAGGAAATACCTAGCTATCCCTAATAGCCCGGTAATGTGTGGTGGAATTATCAGAAAGTATTAATCTTTCGCGTTTCGAGTCCGTAACTTAATGTTCTATGGTAATTACTCACACGTGACGTACAAAGGAAGTTACATTATCTTACTTAATGTATAAAGGTTAAGTGAGTACATTATTTGCCTTTATCCATGAGCTTGTATAAGAGATAATGATGAGTAGCAGCATTTTAGCGCGCTAAAAAACTGATTCAGCCAATCAGTTCGGGCGTTGTGATAATCTGACAAAAATTACGACGCGTCATTGGGTTTCAATTTGCGGAGCGCTAATTTGTTGCTCCTCAATTCTGTCGTTTTTAATTTAGAATGCAAAGTTAATTATGAAATTGTGTTTATTTAAAACACATATAAAAAAAAAAAAATATACCTACCATTAGCTTTCTTGTAGAGAAATCTTATTTTCTTCAGAAGTAATTTTCTACGCTAATATAATTATAAAAATAATTGTTAAACTACGCAAACTTATAAATAAACACTGTTTTTACCGCCACAGCAATTTCTTTTTATATTATGCATATTTACAAAAACTACATTCTTACCTATTATTAAAACTTATGTAGTGACTAATACACAGCAAGCAAAAACAGTTACAGTAAAGGCATTTATCAAAATGTCGAGTAATTTTTCCATGTTTAAATTTACCAGAAGAGTTGCAAAGATAACCCTTCTCTGTACAGCAAAAAAAAACGTCTAAAGCCTAATTAACCAAAACAGCACAACAAATACTTACAAAAGCATAATAATCCGTATTAACCGCGCTGACCGGTCCACCGTGTACGTTCACAGCTCACTCACCAACTCACTCGTTCACCCGCTCCCTCACTCATTCATTCGTGAACCCACTTTGATGTCGCTGTCCCACCGCTGTCTAAACGCACTTTCCGCTTAGCAACACATTTTAAGCTTTAGTGATTAGCCTGCTGGTTTTAACTTGGACGAGGATAAAAATAAATTGTTTTCTAGCCTTTTAAAACACTTAATAATAGAAAAACATGGCGGAGAGTACTAAAGTTTATCTTTAAGGCAGTTTCACATTTTTAAATCAGCTATTTTTGTGAAAATGATATTTAGCAAACAAAAAATTCTCAGCAAATCAAACACGATTAGCCCTTCGCGTCAAGCAAGTATCAGCTTGGTCGAATGAACGAACTCATTCACCCATTCACTCAATGAACGAATGAACTGATTCTATTCGTTGGCTCGTGAGCAATTCAATTGGCAACAAAGCAAATACTTATTTAGATTGCTTAAATAGACGTGAAGAAGTGAGACGGTATTTTATTTTAACTTTATTTCAAGAAAGGCTGTGCTGAATAGTTCAGTAAACACAAAAATTACGCTTGTATCTTACGGGGTAGTCAGAGTATCAACGATCTTTGAAAACTGTAACTTTCTTATCATAAAAAAAATCTTTGCTGGAGTTGGTAGCATTAGCGAATTAGTTGATCAGCAAAAATCTCTCTGCATATTAAATATCAGCAGAAAATTCTCTGTTATGAAAAGATATCATGTGAAATCCCTTTGCGAACAAAATTATTAGTAAAACTCAGTTTTTATCTAAAAATTATGTAAATCAGTTTTGTTTGCTCTGAGGTCAAAAGTCAGCCATCTTGAATTTGGCTAGGCTTTCTGCGTCTCAAGTCCTTTGCTTTTAAAAATCTCGACGAACAATGCCATTATACTATGACAACTTAATTTCCATTCACACAGCAATGAGAGAGGTTAAACTCCAAGCTACGGTTAGCTACTTTATTACTACTGATGATCTGATTTGGTCAGTTGGATTAAATCAGAATGAAATACTAAAGGTATTTTGAGGATATAAATAAGAAAGAAGTGAAATGTAAGAATTTTTTTTTGACGACTTAGATATTTTTATGATCAAAATCGTGCATAGAAGCTTGGCGTAGGTACATTGAAGAGTTAACTATATATTTTATTTAAAATAGGAAATAGTTTAGTCTAGGCAGGCATGTATGGCCCAAAATAGATTTTATTTTTGCTCACTTTTAAAATAATGCTTGGCAATTTATGAGGTGTATTATTTCATTAATCAGGTTGACTTGGCCCTATTTCTAAATATGTAATGTGTTTTCTCGGTTATAGGCTGTCAATATATCGGTCACCTACTTACTTAACCCAGTAATCAGGTTTCATACTAATAGTACATTATATTAGGACTATCTTGGCACCATGTCTGTCAATCTTGGCCTAATAATGTCTCTAAAAATCACTCTTTCCTGTGTTATTATTTCTATGATATTAGGAAAAGAATACGATATTTTTTGTCCTAGTGCTCTCTCAAATGTCAAATTATTAGGTCAATTAGGAGTCATAACAAATGATTATGTTTTTTTTTTCGGGGATACTATTTTTTTTTTATGCACGCTCTGCATACCCTGCAAGGGAATACAAGCGTGACTCTATGTGACAAAATCAGCTGATCAATATTACCGTCAATCCTCAACCGAATGGCATAAGTATAGAGTACAAAAAAAGGTAAATACCGAACCCCGCGTCTCAATAGGTTTGCTCTTGAAAACCAGCTACAAAGGAATCTTTTTCTTCGCCATGTTAAGTAGACGACGGTCTTAGTGGTAGAGTCAGCAGAAAAAGTTAATTTTACAAAAAATTTGAGGTTTTAGGAGTGCCCTTTTGTTTATTGAAAATTCGCACATTATCGTTTTTAAATTATTTTATGTTAAAACAACTGCAAACTAAAAGAAAATATTGCTGGCTGGCCCAAGGTTGTTTAAAATACAAAGATTAAATTTTAAAACGCATGGCAACATGAGTACAACTTTGAACTTGGATTATGATGTCAATTAAAAATCATCACTTTTTTCTATTTATATATATTATATTCACATAATTTTTGAGAAAAAATAACGTCATTGCAAATAATGTTATGTTACTACTCACATTCGTTTTTATTCTGTATTTTTTTTTCGCACTTTTCTGCTAACTGTACATCCATTCGTCTCAGTATAGGGCCGGGCCCGTCGAACAAAGGTAGCAGAAACCAATTTGTTACGTGATAATATGCCCCCCTCCAATCTACCTTCCAAAAACCCACCCCCCTTCGATACGAAATGAGTGTTCCCGTGCCCTTTGACAAAAAAATACATTTTGCTTTCCATTTTTAAGCGACAGCGGTAAATGAAAATAAGAAAGAATTTGTTGTTGGTTTGAAGACTGAATTAATGTGCGTACCTTTGTTCTCTGTACACTTCCACGTTGAATTAAAAGTGACAACATACATACATACATACTATCACGTCTGTATCTCTAATGGGGTAGGCAAAACGTCAACGCCCCAAACAAAGGTCGTTCCGCCACGTCTGACAAGTTTTGAGGGCTGTTTTTAGATTGATACCCTCGAATCACTTAGCTGATTTTTACAGCATGCCCGGGAGGAGATGCAGCTGGCACTTTCTTTATTTTTCTATCACTCCCAGTCCAGCATGGAAGTGACAACATAACAATAGCGAAGACGTTCCAGCTGCTGTCTTCTTTGGTAAACCGCAAGTCAAGTCACTAAAGTTATACATGGTTCATTCTGGAATGATTTTCTTAATATGCTGGACTTAAATGAAATGCCGCTTTATGAAGTTGTTCTTAATTCTGTAAAACCATAATTCCAAATACTCCGAACGACTTCAGCGAGAACCCAAGAATCCATAAGTCCAAGTCCTAGATACCAACTATTTCAAGGTCAAAAAAGAGATTAACGGGTAACCGCAGCCCTCCCCGTAAGTCCCCTAAATTACTAACGGAAATATTCAAATTTGGAATTTCAATAAAGTGGTAAGAAGCCGCCATCTCTCGATATTGAACGTAATATTCGAATCTACCAATATTTGTCAAAGAGGGAATCACCTTTGGGTAGGGTAGGGTAGGTTGGCTATTCAAAAGAGGACGATTGGGTTGGGTTAGATAGGGTGAGTTGGGGTAAAGGCAGCGTATACATTTGGTTTCGCTAGAATGGGGTTTGTTAACATATAAACTAAAAATAGGCAGAGTTAGAAAAGAACATTCTGACTTCTTTACCTACGTGTTGGTAAGATTTTTGAAGCTTTGATTTTTCGCTTTTTTCCTTCCTCAACAAAGCATGTTTGAGTTCACTACAAGAGTTTTGAGGTATTTTTTCAGAGGCTTTCATACTTTAACATTATACGAATTCCTTACATTTTACAAAGGTAAACAAAAACACCCCTCTTAATCCTTACGACGTTAACAGAGCGTCAAAGGCTCAAAAAAGATATTTTTGCCACGGCTGACTTAAGCGTCTGATAATATTTGTCGTCCCGAAAAATACTAAAAAATTTTGTTGCACCTAAATAAGTTACTCATCACCATCTTAATTGGACCAAAATCTTGGGTTTCACTCTTCATTCGCTTTTACAGTACGACCGTGAAGAGATTTTTTTTTCAAGACGCAGTTAGACCGATTTCCTTAGCAGAACTTCCTGTTAGCACTCAATAGATTTTTTATTTCTTCTGAATCCCGAGTTTCTGTTACGTTCTGGAATTGATTTGCCTTGTAGCAGTTACATATGGAGCCAATTTGTACTGCGGTGTTTAGAATTTCAAACTACCCACACTTCTAGAATATTGGAATTGCATATCAAGGCGGGTATTTGAATAAACTGAGAGTTTCTGCAGTTTTCGTAGCGTTTTGTACAGTATTTTTATGTCACGATCACGACTGCAGTTTAGTCATATTTGTGTGTGTACACGCGCAATACCTTAGTGTGCGTGAGTTCGCCATAGTACCTAACTTCGCGTGTTTGTACACACAACCACATATTCTCAATACAAATAATTTTCTTACAATTTTTAATAATACACTACAACGATTAAAACCCTTAAATCAATTAATTGCTAAGCCATCAAACCCGTTGTTAAAAATATTTCTTAGAAACCCAAATTAAAAAATAATTACAGGCTCTGTATCAAATCGTTTGACTTCATCCTTGATGTCGCTCAATAATTATTGGTATTTGTTTTTGTAAGAAAAATAAATTGACGGAATAAAAATAAATTTCCACACTGAACTTTGAGTGATAAAAAGCGTAGAATGTACCTGCTCCTTCTCTTCCCGAGCATGCTGTAAAAGCCGTGATAGATAGACCTGAAGTTATCAGTGGATTGCAATTTAGGGACTGACAGCTTCTTCAGTCTACTGGGTGTAAGGGACAGCGTACCAGAAACTGATAGGGGTTGCTCAGTCAACGAAACTGAACAACGTTCAAATGAAAAATACAATGACTTTTCCATACAAGTTGTCTGATCGAGTTGGTCATTTTTTATTTAGTTCCTGAAAGAATTTCCTGGTGATATTAATAGTGTAAGCTGTACGATAACGGGAACTTAAATATTTTATCTACATTTGGCTTTTTTTCGGATAGGACAGAATAGCTGTATAAAAAGTTTTATATGACCTGGACTGGAATTACCTAGAAAACCATAAATTACATTGTTTCAGTTTAACGACTTTATTTCATTGGATTCTGAAGAATGCAATCACTTTCAAGAAAATTTCATTTCTTTTCAAGTAAAATCATAATAACTACGTTAATAATAAGGTAAGAACAGATTTAATATGCATGAAGAGGTTATTACGGAGTGACTTCTAATTTGAATACCTAAGTAATATTATTATTACCGAGTCTAGGTAAGACTGGAAAATTGACTTAGGTACTTACTTTATGTAGACGACATTTTCTGCAATGAATTATTATATATTACTTTCTTTATGTAGACGACATTTTCTGCAATGAATTATTATATATTTTTTCTACTAAAGGTATTAGAGTCGACCAATCCGTATTGGGCTCACGTGTTTGACACCTGATCAGGGTAGACTCGTGCCCTTCGGTGGGGACGTATTATAAGCTTATGATGATGATGATGAAAGGTAATATTATGTATAATTTTTTTTCTCTTTTTTGTTGAAAATAGGTTATGTTATTTTATCTCTTGCCACAAGATATCAAAATATTAACTGGACAAATACGACATCAGGTTTTTCTTAATCTTTGAATTTTTATAGCCACCATTTTTTCGATATTGGTTTACTTAGCATATTGGCCTCAACAATATAACAAACAAACAAATTCAATTAACTACCCAGTAGGTATTTTTCCATACCTACCATATTTTCGTTTAAGACTAACACTAATAAAGAAAAGTGTTATTAAGGTGATCATGAAAACTTGGGACATCCTGGGGACCTGTTAATGAAACTGAGTGAGTTTGTCCCCCTTATAAAGGTTATGTGGAATCTTAAAAGAATATAGGAGCGAGCATAACTTATAACGTTGATTCTATGGGCTAAATTAAACCGAGCGGTGCAGCCTGTCACTTCGAGGTGCAACGAGATGCATTTTCTAGTTGCAGTCCGTTGTTACTTGACTAAAGTAAAGGTAGGGGATCTTTTTATACCACTTGGAATTGTACGATCTGTGAGAGTACCGCCTGGTTTGCGTCCACCCATGGAGTCGTTCGTCAATCAGCTTGATATTTCATCGATATTCTGCCAAATTCGAATCTGCACTAAAAATCCTGTAAATCAGAGAAGTCATAATTAAGTTGGACGTAAACAAAGGTTTTCACGGATTCCGTTGTAATTTCCACTCTTTTGTTATTATTATTTAGTTAGCAGGCATTATTATTTCGCATTTGTGAAATGGCTTTTAAAATTATATCCTGACGTCATATTTTTTTTTATTTATACGCAATCCCACAGCTTTTCCCACCTCTTTATCCATGCAAACCACAAACGGTTCAGCACATCAGGGATAGGAGAAAAGCAAATATTCCTCACCACGGTGGGTAAATACTGGGCCCTTTCCTATGGCCCTTTCGCTGGGGCCCTTGCTGTCATTATTTCTGAACGAGGGGCGATCAGCTAGCTAGTTCATTTTACGATTGGTGTTACCAAGTTTACCGTGCAGTTAGTTTAAGGGTTGATATTTGGAAATAGGTGTAAAGATAGATTGGTTACCTCACTAGAACTATTAAAAGGATTGTATTTGGGCTCTTGTGTTATTTACAGTTTTCATTGTTTTGCATTGACTCAGCTTTTGAACCAGGCCTAGACCAGTGGTGATTAAAAAAAAATCCGGACCTGGGAACACCAGTGCCTTTAATCCAATCGTCCAAATTTTCGACTCTATCTCGGTCATAATCTTTCGCCTAGACCAGAGACAAATCTTAAAAAATAAAACCATACCTACATCAACAATACAAGAAGTTGTTTCTTTGATTTGTATTTTTTATTATTTGGCTAGTAGATAATTTAGTTTGTTTCAATCAAACATTTTCAAGATAATATTCATAAAGTCTATGCCCCAAAAACATTAATATTCTTATTCATTGTCTCCCTAATTGAAATGTAAGCAAGTCCAATTGTGAGTCTTTTTGGGGGGGATGGGGGGCAATGTCCAATATCTCAGATTACATTTATAATTAAAGCTGGAATTGTGATTCCAATTTCGCTAATTGGAATCGAAAACAAAAGTAAATTTATTTACGACTGCAGGGAGTTGCCGACTTTAAGAAAGTCAAGAATTTGTAAATTCGTAAATGAAAAAAGTTTGTTTTTAATTTGCTTGTGATTGTCATTGATACTTTGATTGTGTTACGATACTTTTATTTGCAGTAGCTTTAAGATTTGCGCCACAGTTTCACTCGTAGCTGAATGAGTTTTCCCGTGGGAATCAGTTATATTCCTGCGGTTAAAAGAAGCCTTTGTTACTTAGGGTGAACGTAGCTTTCAAATTGTTCAAGAATAATTGAAATTAGTTCACTAGTTTTTGAGTTTAGTCATTACAAACAGACTTACATACAAATTTTTCCTGTTTATATTAACTATTGGTACAGATTTTCGGTAAAATTCCGAAAGCAGAAGAAGTTTAGTAAACAGAATACTTAGAATCCCTATTTTTTTCACACGCAACTAACATGCATCATGTCCCAAAAATCAAACACAGGCCATCAGTCTTGCAACAATCAGTGACAGAGAGTCATTGAACCGATACAAATTAAATAAACTGATCTTTTATTCCCACCATGTGGGAAATATTGAGGCACATAATTATTATTTATCAGATTGAAAAAACTCAGTTTTGGTGCAAAATCAATAGCCAAATAGAGATCCAACAATATTGGCAAATACTTATCTATTCGCTGACCTTCTCTAATCTCCCTTTAACCCCACGTAATTTTTTGCAGCCATAGCAAATCCATGCAATGACAATATGATTTTTTCCAACACTTAGACCACCCTTCCATAACCAAAACTATTATCTTCATAGCAACAGCACGTGCGGGACACGTGGCGTGAAAATAGTATTATTATTGTTTGTAGATGGAAAACCGGAAGATTTTTGACGTTTGTAGTCAACAGAGAATAGCGTCCAGTTTTGTATGTAGATCTAGGACTTGTTATTTCAATGATGCAGATCTGTTTAGTATAAATTTGACAGCTGTCAAATCTGTGATTTAATTATAATTAGGGTGATAGTTGATTGCGTTGTAAATGCTGAATCTATCTTACTTAATTTAGGAACCGTACGTTTTGGTTCTTTCTATGTAGGTACAGGAATCGTGTGGTCGGGACAGACTTCAAATTAAAAATATATATTTACTTGAAAGCAGATTAAATACAGGGACTAAAAATAAACCAGTACATAAAGTACAGGGTGGCCATTTTCAGTTAACATTTCAGGCACCCAAAAAGCGGAAACGGATACGAACGCACAAAGGGTGCTCCGAAACGGGCTCATTACGGATATAATCGCTAGGACGTAAAATGTCGCCCCCTGTAGGTTCCGGTCCACGGGTTGGGACACCCGTATATATTGACCTATATTGTAAGGACCATTTCAGTTGTAAAATGTATTTATAGAGGATAAAAGGTAGTCTTTGTTAAAATAGTGTATTTTAGAGATAGGTAATAAAATTGTCTTGTTCTTTTTCATTCGATCAAATGAAACGAACAGTCAGAAAGCTCATATGCCGTAAAAAGAAACTCATTTAGCTCTTATTCTTGTCTTGTGTTTTAACTAACAAACAATATTAGAACTTAAGGGTTGAAAGCATTTTCAAATACACCTACCTCAAAATCAATCAGATATCGAAAAGTAGGCTGTTGATGCTCTGCCTTCACGCCAAGAGTTATATATATGTGTTTTTACGAGTATGTCTGTTACATCACTTCGCAGCGTTTCAAAACAAGAGCGATTCTTTTTCCACAAAACATACTCGTACAATATTTTGTTTTGAACTTCGTTATGATTTTGATAGGTTTTTCGTGTAAAAGTTTGTTTTCGTTTGACTTGTACCTAAATTCGAAATTTCGTTCTCCTCTACTATTTTATGTGGTATGTAACAATATAACAAACAAATTTTATTTAAATCTTAACAAAGGGTGTAACAATATTGCTTTAATATCTTAGTAAAAGTAAGGCTGGATCGATATCCAATTTTAGATTCTATCAAACAACAAGATTAGATCTGATAAAGATTATTATTATAAAAAAAAAACAATTTAAAAACAACGCTTGATCGAAGCCACATAAAATAAGTAAAGAAACATTTTACTGAATTCAATTGCTGTTATTTACATACATACGCATTTTAACTAAACTGCACTTCACAAAGCTTTTTATATAATTACTGCCGGACAACACGTCAGTCAATCAAGTTGTGATAAAAAGTCGATACCTTTGAACTGGTTCGAACCAGTTTCCACCGGCCTGATCCGCTGCAAACAGCGCTTCAAGCGGCACAAAGCAGCGCTTGAAATGCTTGAAATTGCGTGTCATATTGGCTGTGACGGTGCCAGTGTTTTCAGAATTGTATGGACACGTGAATGGGAAAAGGCCCTACAAAATCGACAGCGACACTGTGAATGCATGAAATTACGCTTACTCCTTATGATAGAAAGAGTGCCAATTGCCTGATAAAAGCCGTATTAATGATTGTTTCCTTTTATTTGTTGCAGGTAAGTACCTATGAGACAGAATTTATGAAGAAGCGAAACAAGTAAACTATTTGGATCTGTTCTTCATGGCGTTCAAGTAAGAAATAAACTTGGTTCTACAGTCAGAGGTATTATAAGACTGCTTAGCCGTGTTATCAGAGCAGCTGTTACATTCTATTCAGTCAGCGGATTCAGTCGTGTCATGTATTCAAGTGGAAAAACATTCTGCCAGGCTGCGCAAGTGTTGCCTCCGGTGAAAATAAATTTCCCAAAATTTCCACCCTTCACATGGTAATACTACACGTGGAAATTATGTCCCGGAGCCCTTTGTGTCTGCTTTTTATTTACTTTTGAACAGGTGTCGATCCGTTCGCAAGCAAAAGGGTTCAAACGAACTGTGTTTTTGCCCTTCGAGGGTCTAAAAACTTGTCCACTCTCGTTCTAATTCAATTTATACACGTCGAATGAAGAGAAGAGATTACGTTTTTGTTTAGACATTATTTAATTATTTGTTGGTTGAAAAAGATTTTGATTTTCCACAATGTGACAGGGAGCGATTAAAAAATCATAGAATGTATACCTTTATTATGTACTTACCAGCCTGCTTCTTCTTATTCTTCCAAACATACTTACTTACTGTGAAATTCAGAAGGCGATGGTGGTGTGACAATGAAACCTTTCTACAATCCTATAAATTCAATTCTATCTCTAAAAACATCGTCTATATTTGTAACAGGGAAACATAAGATAGATATTCAATCCCACAGAACAAATGGCAAGAAATACCGAAATTGTGTTTTCGTTACAACCTGACATTGATGACGATTCGTTGTTGCAGATCACACGACTTAACTAATTTCTGTCCATACCTGTCTTTTTCAGTCTTGAGAGAACAGAAAGGTACAGCAATGATTTGAGTTAAGATTTAGTTAAGTCGTGTTCTTACTGAATTGCCTTCAATATCTCTTTCTCCCTCTCGATCCAATTAGTCCTATCGCAACGGTCCAATGATCGCGTCACCAAACTGCAACTGGTTAGCTCGCAAATATTTAAATTTCGAACATTTCGCGCCACGTTGCCAGAATTCCTGGTTCTATTTACATTGCTTTACAGCGGTTCTGTATTTTATTTTATAAACTAAACAATCCTATACATACTAGGTTTGCGGACGGGACGCCAATTATTGTACGCTCAGATTTACCGCGTCACTTTCCAGCCAGTAGTGATTGACGGACGCATGCGCCATTTTGTTTTTTATTTTATTTTTTCTCGTTCCTTTTTTAAATTGAAACGCTAACTGGCTGCTTTGCTATTTTGCTTCACGTTGCGGGTCGCAGGATTTAAAAAAGGAATTGCGTTGCGTTGTGACATCTGGGTTCGAATGAATTCTACGCGTATTTATTTTTTAACATTCTGAACTGGGAGCGATAGAAAAACAGAATGTTCCAGTCACTTCTCTTTCCAAGAAAACTGTAGAATTCAGTAGAGAGAATCGAGATATTTAAAGAGATTATTTAAATTTAGTCGATGGGTTTTCAAACCTCACTATGGAAATACACAAATAGTCTCTACAATGCTATCGATTCGTGGAGAGCATGACTTAACTAAATCTTAACCAAAATTGTTGCCGTCCTTTTCTGTTGTCTCAGGAGAGACAATGACAGGTGACCATTCTAGTCAAGATTTTGTGATTTTGTGCGGATACGAATCGATACCAATAATCCTCAAAACTAGTCTGACGTGGCGAAAACGCCCTTTTATACAACTCTGCCTACGATGTAAGGGACACAGGCGTGACTTTAATGTATTTTGTTATTTTAATTACTTAAAGTTTTCTGTCAAATACAGCTGCTGTATTTTAATGTAACCAAGACCTATATTAAGTTGTTCATTTCAGCACTGACTCAGGCTTCTCGGCTTGTACAGTAATCAGAGTGTTTGTATGTAAAGTTATGACGTAGCTAGTAGTGAATGAGTGGTAGTGTAGCGCTTACGAAGCACGTCGCAAGATCTGCTCGCTCCCGTAGATTGCTACTTAGGGTTGCCGCTAGCTTGTTTCAATATTCTTGGACAAATCGCCATCTACCTAAATAAAATAGGATGGTAGCTGTGACAGATGCAATTTCTGTAGATTTCAGATACCTATAGGTAGGTATTTATTATTGTTTTTCTTCGGAATACGAGCACCTTGTAGTACCACCCTTTCTACATAGTGTAATTTTAGCAAAAACTAACGGGGTAAGCAGAGCATCAACAGGTAATTGTAATGGGCCAAATTGTAGCCGTATCTGTAAGTTTTTAGGGTCAGGTTTTTCAGACAGATAAATTTGTATGCTGGCACATTCTTTGTTTTGGGATTTACAACGAGTTTGCTTTCGTTACAGAAATGTCAAGTCAGTTCGAAACGTCCTGTAAAATTATGCTCTCAATCTTGAGATCATTTCAAAAATACGATTCATACGTTTAACTAGCAAAACCATGTACCTTTATTTACCTAAAGGAAACATTTATTATTTTGTTAACCTCAACCCTATTCGGTTATCTCAACGCAGGTACGCCTGACAGACCCGCGTCAATAGAACTCGAATCTGTGCAGTGCAGGCTACGTGTAGCGTTTTTAGGGTTCCTCGGGTCGAAGTAAAACCTTGTGAATTGACAATTTTGTAGGAACGAGTTGAAGATACTTAAAACAAAACGTAACATAAATCATTGTCTGACGGAAAACATACCTTTAAAACTATAAAAAAATTTACATAAAAATATCAATATTTACAACTGACAAATAAATAATTAAAATTACATTCAAATAGAATGATCGTTTGCTAAAGAAAATAATAACCTAAACAATGAACTTTTATCTAAATTCTTTCAATCCTAGCAATAATTTATTTGGCTATTCTTAAAAGTGCGAAAAAATATCTTAAGTAAGCTAAGAATTTCCACTCCAATAAATTTGACTTAACTTAAACGTCACTATATCTATCTCATATACCTATGTGAGCTTTTTTTTACGTTTAAAGATGCTTCTATGCGAGAGCTACTCGTATGTTGTTGATTTGTTGGCGGGAAGTTTCTAGTCAGAAAATGTTTCCGGTTCAACTTAGGTATATCTATCTTTATATTATCTATATCTTTGAAGCTGTCGAAATAGTCCTTGGGAAAGACGAACTAAATACATACATACTATCACGCCTGTATCCCTAATGGGGTAGGCAGAGCGTCAACGACACGAACAAAGGTCGTTCCGCCACGTCTGACAAGTTTTGAGTGTTGTCCAAGATAGATATGTATATTGCTGTGTAGTCATTGAAACCTCGAATCCCTTAGCTGGTTTTTACAGCATGCCCGGGAGGAGATGCAGCTGGCACATTCTATGTGTTTCTATCGCTCCCAGTCCTGCTTATTAGACGAACTAAATGGCTTAAGTAATTTTGGGTATGTCTTTACTCATGGTCTTTATGTAACCCAAGTCATAGGCAAGTTAGATCTTGTCATCAATCTTTGAAAATAATTTTGAAAGTTTGTTGTGAAATGTAAGATAGTCAGTATATTAGGTATCTATAGGTATATTACCTAGTTGTTTTACCTAACTAAAATATATACCTAATTTTAAGTAGGTATTACCTATAGGTAACTATCAGTTTACAGTTAATGGGTAATCCTGGATACCTCATATTCCATTACCATTTATAATTAATCCAATTAAATTAATTAGTTACTAAATTAATAGATCGGATTAGTATCCGTCTGGATGGAGCATTTCCGTATCATTGACAAAAGAACGTTTAAAAAAAAAAAATTGCTATAGTAATAAAATTATTTTAGCCATCGTTTTATTATTATAAACGCGATAGTTTGGATTTTAATTGTATTTTTTTTAATCTTTGTTACTTAATCACTTCTCAACCCCTGGACAGGTCAGGATAAAACTTGGCACACACACACTTGGGTTAGATCTTAGACTATGGGAAACTTTAACGAAAGGGGTCATCTAGAAACTTCCTTCCCACTAGGCTCTGGTAGATTATTGTGGATGTGTGGGAATTCTTTTAATACTTCTTGGTATTGGCAAAGGTGTTGAAAGGTGAGCTCGATCCATCATCAACATTTTCAGTCATCTTTGACTTTTAGTCAAGGGCAAGTAGGGGCAAATCCATCAAAAAGCTGAAAGAATAATCAGACTTTTCCTAAATATTACGCAGGGCTAGACTAAACTACCAATTATCGGACATAAAGCAATAAATCACCCCAAATGACATAATAATGCGACCTACATACCTATAACTAGGCGCCCTACATTATGTCCTTCGTATAGCACATACGACGCTTCCCTCCGTGATTAAGATGACGTCATATGAAATATGGGCATACGAGATAAATTGTGTGAATTACCACGACTAACATATCTTATTTCTATGTATTATGTGGGTAGTTCAGACAAATGAGGCAGTGATGGTGAAGGTAGAGGATGATCAGTGGTCAATCTGTCTACGTCTTTTGTCAGGGTTTTCTGGCTAAATTGTGTATTTTAGAAATCTAAGTAACAGCCGAAATTGTTTCATCATATTTTTACTGGTTCAATTGACCCGCGATCTATAGTTAAATTTGCATTCTAAGGAACAGAAAAACACTCGCGTTTCTTCACAACATCTTTGGCTACAACGAATTTGATGGGTCCTTTTATTAAAATCAGACGTTTAACGCTCAGGTAGGCGTTGTTTTTATGTGCTATACTATGGAGGTATTAATATCTCTACAAAGTCTACCAAGATTGTTTTCTTCCCGCTTTTAATAAAGCCAACAAATGTTGCAATTACTTCAAAGCCACAGTTCGCCACATCTACAGCCCGGGAGCGGCCATCGCCAACAAAATTGGTCCCAGATAATCTATTCCTACTTATAATAAAATTGGAACTGATAGATTTCAGTACCTAGAAGATAATTAAGTATAAATAATTTGGAATGTCTCTACAAGTACTATAACAAACGGTTTAAGAATTAATGTCTGTCTGTCTGCATGTTTGTGCGCGCATCACGCAAAAACTGCGGCACCAATCTGAATGCGGTTTTCTTTGTCGCATTGCTGAAGTTCTAACTTAAAAATTCATATTTCAATTTCCTCGATATTCCAAGTAGAAGTCGAGATAACAATAAAAAATAAATATGGGTTTTTGCGATTGCTCTTCCACAGGAAACTTATTCTATGCGGGTGAAACCGAGGGTGGAAAGCTAGTCTTGAATAAAAATAAAAATTTCTTCTTACAAAAAAACGCTGGCGGAGCGTACGGCCTCCCGTTTCAGATTAAACGCACATTCTGCAATATTTTCCACAAAAGGATACCTTAATCCCTAACAAGTGGGGAGTAAGCCTTAGGGAGTGGTGTTGAAGGTGGCGAGAAGCGGGTACGGCATAAGCGTATGCTATGCAAAAGCGAGTGCAATGTGTTGCTGTGTACGTATGAGTCTATGGCTCGTATTTATAAAGCGATCTCAAGATTGAGAGCAATATTATGTATGGATTTGACAGATCGCTTTGTACTGAAATGACATTTCTGATACGAACTCAAACACGCTGTCACTTTTGAGAGCGGATTATAAATACGGGCCTATGGTATTTGGACGAATTCGGCAATTGGCCGTTTAGTGTTTGCCAGTTCGCGGAATGGTTGTTTTACAACGCTCATTGGCCGAAATAAAAGGACATTTCGCGGAATGTTCGTTTTGCAATGTACAATCCACGGATTGTCCCTTTTTTCCGGCCAATGAGTGAATTCGGGGATTGTGCGTAAACAGTGACCAGTGATACAAATGCGTGTTTTCTATACAATTTCGGAAACCGATGATGGTCTCGTTCAATAAAATCTGTGCCCGAGTGATAGCGATTTTCTCGCTGTTCGCTATATCTAAGACCACACCAGGGGAGATTCATAGAATCGCTCTCTTCATTTCCCTATAAAAAATAAACGATATCACCGAGACATTTGCGATCAATGAAGGAGTCTCGAAATTTGCGACGCGCGTATTCTGATAACATCTCTTTTTGGTGGCGAAATTGAATATTTATGAGCCGTCGTAAAAACCTGAGGTGGGGCGGAGATGATACAAAATGGCGCATAAATATAAATCTGGAGTGTCTGCCTCACCCTTTTATTTCTAAATTATTTAGGTGCAGCGTCTCATCAAATTAGGGAACTTTACAATATATTTTACATCACCATCTTTGCTTTAAATCTGGAAAACTCGTACAATGTAAGCTCTCAGGGCAGCCATTTTACTCACGATTTAATGAGTTTTCCCTCAGAAATAAGTTTTTTTTTTCCTGCGGTATTATATAACTAATGTTATTAGGGCGCAAGAATATCTAAAACCAGGCTTTTTATGCTTTCAAACCGTTACAAAGAAACAAAAAAAATATTCAGATTTTTTCTTTACTATTACTATGTATTACTAACTGTACCGCGATGTGCATAGTGGGTTTTCCCACAAAAACTTTTACTGACGGCGGCATTCTGTTCGTAATAATTTCGAGCGTTCCCAGAATAGACCCTCTCCCATTTTCAATATTAATATTCGCTGGTACATGCCGATGAGTTTCCCGCCATTTTTTTACCCAACTTTTTTTTAATTCAGCCTTTTGAATGCGGTCTCTCATGCGGTCACTGATCCCCTGAAAATGAGACGGCTGTTGTGACGTCACTCCAATTTTAGAATTTGTCTATTTTGCCATTCCGTAAGCACTCTTGAGAAATTTTCTTAAGGAATTTTGAAGAGGCTGCCTTATTTTGAATATATCCTGTATTTTTAGAAGAAGTTATTAGAAAGAAGTTTTTAAATTAACTTTTGGTAATGGGATAATATTTCAATTTATTTAAAGTATTACCTAGAACGATTCAAACGAAGAGCTCGTTGGTCAAATGGTTAGTGCTTACTCATTCCGATAACGAATGTTAAGCAACCATCGCCGTGGCCAGGCCATGGATGGGTAACCGGTAGTCGTATAACAACTCGAGCGTTTCCGTGCTTCGGAAGGCACGTTAAGCCGTTGGTTCCGTATACTATACTAGCATTGGCGGCTTGAAAACTGACAGCTGGGTTGGCCACTAACCCGGCAAAAGCCTAATCTAGGATTGAGTTTGATTTCCCTTCTGGGTTGCGGAGGTCAGATGGCAGTAGCTCTGTGTAAAAACCAGTACCCTCGTTCAATCCCCTAGATTAAGTAGCCGACCCCGTGAGATACGGGATAAGGCTAGGGAGATGATGATGACCTAGCTAGAACGATTCACAAGAATTGCGAGCACATCTTTAAACGAACTAATGAAATAAAAGAGTTTGACCCCATTCATACATACATAAATCACGCCTTTATCCCTAATTGGGTAGGCAGAGCGTCAACGACCCAAACAAAGGTCGTTCCACCACGTCTGACTAGCTTTGAGGGTTGCTTAAGATATATCTGTTTATTGCTGTAGTGACAAGTTGTCAGCCCATCGCCTAAATCACAATATACTGAAACCCTCGAATCCCTTAGCTGATTTTTACAGCATGTCATGATGCAGCTGGCAAATTCTATGTTTTTCTATCACTCCCAGTCCAGCATGGAAGTATACCCCATTCACCTTGATTCTTAAAGCCTAAATTCTTAATTTAGAGATTACACGGTACTAATTTTTAATTCTTATTGTTCATGAGTCTCAAAGAAGGGTGAAACTAAACTCGAATTACACTGCGAGTTAATTTGAGTTAACTTTTTATGCGCCCATAAAAAACCGGCGGCCACGGTAACGTTTAGCATAAATCTGCAATATTTAAAGAAGTTTCCTACTGTCCGGACAGCTTAAAGTGTTCGAATAATATATTTATAATTTGTGTGGTGGAAACTTTATCAAAAGTTATGGAACGTCCCCCGGGCTAGTGTCACAGTTTTTGACTTTGGCGTAGTCTACTAATCTTCTAAATGATGAATTGGAGGGGAGGTTCAGAGATTACCCATCAATTTTCTTTTTAGAAATTAAATTGTGATTAACGAAGTGTTAAATTTTATTCATAATTTTGTTTTTAAGTGACCATTAGCATAATTTGAAGCGCAGTCTTTTTGTTGAGCACTAATTAAATTTTGAACTCGTTGCGATCGTATTGATGGTTTTTGTCAGTTTATATTAAATTCGAATAATGTGCTGACGTATTCAAACAACAGACACATTTTACTGGGTAATATAACAATTTGGTAAAGTAGATTTATTTATCAAAATAAATGGGTAATCCCTGGATTGTTCATGCTATTTTTTTTTGGATTTGCAAATATATTGATACATTAAAATGATTATATATAGCTATACCTAAAAGTGATCGCGCAGCATAAACCATTGAAAAGAAAAAAGCATACTAACCTACTAAATTAATGATCTCGTAAATTACTATTGACATAAAGAATCGAAACGACAAACTGTCTCTTCAACAAACATTCGGCCATTTATTTTTATTCCTTAACTCAACTTTACAATCATTTAACGAATGTTCCGGTTCATTACCTCAAAGGCTTCCCGAAAAGAGGATATAAAAATTTAATTATCAAAACTTTTTGAGCTGCCTCGCCGTTGTCGTCTTTAAGGGGCGAACAGAGCCGCGACGGTGGCGCCATCAGTTTTAAATTATTAGTTTTTAATAATTGTAACACTAGGGTTCATCGGGTCGATCGACTCGAAACCCACACGACAGAAGAAGAATAATTGTGCCTGAAATACAAACATTTATGAATATTTTATGTTTCGCGAGAATTGCAACTAATTCACCATTTTAAGTATAATCCATAATATCATAACTGTATATCACACTAAGCCTTTAAGTACATTAATTGTAAAACAAAGCTTAAATACTCATTATGAATTATCATTATTATGGATTATAAAATGGAGAATTAGTTGTTACTCTCGCGAAATGTAAAACATTCATGAAAATTATTGTATTTCAGGCACAGTTAATTTAAAACTGATGGCGCCACCGTCGAGGCTCTGTTTGCTCCTTAAAACAAAAGGTTTAAAACTGACGGAGAGAGTTCCCCCTTTCTTATTGAAATATTATTAAATGATAGGGCATCGATTTTGCCCATCACAAAGGCAGAGGCATCGTATTATTCAGCCTCTTCCGAAGGTTTGTTTAAGGTTCTTTATTGGAAGAGGGACGCGAAAATGAGCAATTTTGTTTTTCTTTTCACTTTTTTTGTTATCTGTTTACTACTACATACATAGTTTTTTTATCGCTCCCAGTCTAGCATAGAAGTATTTTTACTAGAATCATAATAAGTAGGAAACTACCTAGTTTTTAGATCTGGAAATCTAGTTTAGAACAAAGATAATATAACATATTTATTGAAAGTATAGAAAAAATATTGATTTGACAAATGATTATTTGGATCAAATATTCTTTTCTTCAATTCTGGCCAGTCCAGAGTGATAGAAAAACATAGAATGTGCCAACTGTATCTCCTTCCGGACATGCTGTAAAAATCAGCTAAGGGATTCGAGGGTTTGTAATTTAGGCGATGGACTAAGAAAACAACCTGTCACTATAGAAATATACAGATCTATCTGGAATAACCCTCAAAACCTGTCAGACGTGGCGGAATGATCTTTGTTTAGATAGTTTACGCTCTGCCTTCCCCGTAAGGGATAAAGGCGTGATTACATCTATGTACGGACCTTAAGTTGTTGTTATTTAATATTTTCGGACTGTTTTTATTTGTCTTTCTTTTATTGCGTTTGTTCTAAAGCTTGTCTAAGGAAAATATAAAATTTATTGCACTTTTAGAGGCATTATAAAATGCCTTTAAAGAACTTGGTGTTTTATAAACCTCAGTTTAATGGCTTAAATTATCCATCTGCTGTACCATGTTATGACTTTAACGTGTTATGAAACTATAAAAGTTGGGTAAGTGCGAGTACGACTCGAACAGTTAGGGTTCCGTACCATGATATTTTATTCTAATAATCGATGACAAACCTTAGTTTCTTTGTGAAAGAGTTCTGGGTAGGTCTTAAAAATTTATAACGTAACAAAACTTTTTAATTATTCTATCATTGCACAAATTAATCCTAGAATAGATTTTTAGCTTTATGTAGGTAAGGTGTTAGTGCAACATTTGTGATAATCTGATTAACGAAATAGAGGCGTAATGGTTCCTTTAAAAAATGTTTCATTGCGGAACCCTAAAAACAAAAGTTCTTTTATGATTCCATTAAAATATTTGCCGAACTACTAAACATACACATCTCCATTCAAATTTTAATTTAAAATTTCGAAACCAACGCACAAAATGGCAACTCAAACAGGGAATTATTAAGTAAATAAAATGGCAACACTGCAATGGCTTCTAATTAAAAATTTACATTTTGAAAGCATGTTTTAATTCATTATTAAAATTGTGCGGCGCCAGCGGTGTACTCACATAATTCATGTCAAATAATGTATTATAACGTTGTACCAAAATAGGGATGGGAGGCTATATATAAAGTAAAGGGTTTATTGGGTCGTTCTTTGACCGAAAAACGCACACGAGAGAAGAAAAAAAGAGAACTTATTAAAGATTCCGTAAAATTTAAATTTTCCTACCAGATTTTGGCACCAAATAGCTTGTTGCTGTCGTGGAATATCAGTGCCCAAGCAAAAAAAAAAATGTGCCCAAGCTCGCTATATTGTTAGCTCTGATCTGAGTCGATCAAAAAGAGATTATGAGCCCCAGTCCTTTGCAAAATATGCACCGATTTCTCAATAAGTATTTATTTATTCAACAATTCATTGTACACAGTAACAACATAGGAAACAAAGACACAACAGGCACTGCTTATTTGTATTAAAAAAACTTAGAGCAGACCTACAAAAGTGTAAATTTTTACTTAACTATATTCATACATACATACATATAATCACGCCTTTATCCCTAATGGGGTAGGCAGAGCGTAAACGACCTAAACAAAGGTCGTTCCGCCACGTCTGACAAGTTTTGAGGATTATTCCAGATAGATCTGTATATTGCTATTAGTGACAGGTTGTCAGCCCATCGCCTAAATGACAATACTGAATCCCTCAAATCCCTTAGCTGACTTTTACAGCATGCCCGGGAGGAGATGCAACTGGCACATTGTATGTTTTTCTATCACTCCCAGTCCAGCATAGAAGTAAGTAGTTCAGATATCAAAATAACACAATACAGGGTAGGTACTTTACCGTACGTAATATTAACGTCCGAGCCATCGAAACCAAAGACTATTGTACAAAGGTGTCTAATTCAATAAACTCCCCCTGGGGGTGGGTTAGCCTCCAGCGCAAAAAAATATCTTCAAGATGTAGTTAAAATGATTGAGTTGACTCACTGAGTCACCCCTTCCCTAGTGGCGAAGTACCCTAGCTATTGTTTTATTATGTAAACCGGACGAAAAAGGCCTTTTGTGCCTAATTCTTTGGTCGGAATCTTTTCTAACTCGCCTAAATTATGGCGTTCCATGTAATTGCCCTAAACGACACTTCCAGCTAAAGGGGGGTTGTTTTGTTCTAAAATAGCCCTATTTTTGGCAGAACTTTGTGATTTAGGATAGCTGCTTTAGAAGTTTCTTCATGAAAAAGTCGAGATTTAGAGAGTCATCTGTTATTGTGCCCATCAAACCTTCAAGCGGGCGCCTATCATTCGTAAATGCAACTAGATGTCTCAATACGTCGTATTGTTCGACTAGGGAGAGTAGCTGGTACGTTCTATGTTTTCTATCGCTCTCAGTCCGTAGGTATACCTACTCAGTACAAAATAAAGTTTTATAATTTTAAATGACTAAAACAAGGACAATGCGTAGACAACCAAAACATAAAACCGGACAACCCTATCGATCTAAACACTAACAAGTAATAAAACTAATAATAAAAGTAGTCCCAGAACCCTTTTTGACGGACCAATCATCTCACTCAGTGTCAATGAAAGAAAAAGAGACAGAAAACTGCCCTGGGCTTTCTAGGACAGTGATTCTTAATCTTGCAACAGTAATGACATGAATCTTCTATTCTCTGCTAAATAATTGGAAGGGGACCTACTTAATCTATTGAAAATGCTAAAGTAATAAATATAAAGGATACTTAAATATGTTGAAATTAGATCTAAATGTGGGTAAGTAAGTAGGTACCTATTATCATGACTAGGATTTGGTGACAAATCCATTGGATTGGCTTGATTGGTTTTTGTGCTAGAAACTTAGTAGTAGTATAAAGTAGATTTGATTCTGCTCTGCACTCTGTCTGTTCTCTAAAACGTTAAGAAAATCCGTTAATCCCTTCAAACATTCCAAAAGGTTGACAACCACTGCTCTCTAGTTATTAAACGACACCTGAATAATTCATACGGGGCGGGTACATCAAAACAACTTGGCAAGTTCCTAATAAAAGTAATTTAAAAAGTTCAAAAAACCCAACTGCGTAGAATAGAAAGTGAGCTTTAATATTTTTAAATCGTTATAGATCTAAAACGATTTTTCAAAACGAAAAACTATGTCACAAAGAAAACTCGAATTGATATTCAAATACCTATTCAGTGATACTTACCGTTCGTAGACTTTATTTTTTTCATTTTCACAAAATGGCGTCTGATTGTCGCCATATTGAATTTTGATCAAAATTATGTCTTTAGTGACAATCGCATGGTTAAGAAGAATCGATTGACGTAAGAATCATTAAAATCGGCTCACGCGTTTAGTCTCTAGAGTGCCACAAAGGTTCAAACATACATACATACATAGACTGATGAACTCCTTTTCGTTGCGCAGTCGGTTAAAAAGGGATTTTCTGACTGTAAACTCTATCGCCTCAGGAAAAAGTCCCGATTTGGAAGAAAGGTTGACTTCTTTACATTTGAGGATTAAAGTCTTTGTGAGATGGTGTGCCCTATGGGAGTCTATGAAGTTCTGTTTCGGGGTATTTGGATTAAGTTTTAATAAAAGTTTAGGTGGAATTCATGGAAAGTCCTACTTCACATTAGAATATTCTGTAAGGCACAGGACGAATTATAAATTATTTTAATTTACGTAGAACGAATACTTCATAGTTTGCTTTGGTATAATTCGCCTTGTTAAAAAAAAAAAATATTTATTTTATATTTTTTTCTGAATCTTTACGTAATTTAAAAAAACTAATTTCATGGTTTTCGGTTTTAAATCAGCCATTATTTTTATATTAAAATTTAAGTAACTGTACCCGAGTGACGTCACAACATAACATAAGATTTGGTTTCTTGTGTAGAATAAAAACTATTTGTACTATGTCTTTTAAAATAGCAGTGAAATAACAACGATAGGATACATTCATTTCACTGCTATTTTAAAAGACATAGTACAAATAGTTTTTATTCTATACAAGAAACCAAATCTTACGTTACGTTGTGACGTCACTCGGGTACAGTTACTTAAATTTTAATATAAAAATAATGGCTGATTTAAAACCGAAAACCATGAAATTAGTTTTTTTAAATTACTTAAAGATTCAGAAAAAAATACAAAATAAATATATTATTTTTTTTGAACAAGGCGAATTATAGTTTTATTCTGTTTTATAGTTTTATTTAACTTGGGGATAAATTCAGCAGTGTTTTCTGTTAATACGGGGTGTAAGGGACAGCGGACTAGAAATTGATAGGGGTTGCTCAGTCAACGAAACTGAACAACTTTCACTAGGAAATACTCTCAGGAAACAAAAAAAGAAAAGACTTTCTCATACAAAATTACCACCTCGGTCAGTCAATTTGTATGGAAAAGATTATTATTTCTTGAAAGAATTTTCTGGTAAAAGTTGTTCAGATTCATAGAGCGAGCAACCTCTATCAGTTTCTGGTATGTTGTGTCTTACACCCTGGATATCATCTCGAATAGCCCTTGCCATGACGTGGTTAGCAAAGATCTCATAGGCCCGTATTTATAATCAGCTCTCAAGAGTGACAGCGAGTTTGAGTTTGTATCAGAAATGTCATTTCAGTACAAAACGACCTGTCAAATCCACACTTAATATGGATCTCAATCTTGAGATCGCTTTATAAATACGAGCCATAATGTCTCAAGTTCCGTTTGACATTGTTACTTCGATTATCAATCCAGCTACCTCTCAGATCCTTCATTTTCATGTTTAGACGTTTATCATAAATAAACATCAAATCTCAATCTACCCTCTCCTGGTTCCAATGCCACGCCCCAAGTTCGAAGATTCGGAAAATCAAAGCCATCAAATTCAGAAAGAAACCTCAACTGTTTTTATAGACACGGTCTTCGGGTGGGTGGAATACATTTCTTTTGTTCAAAAGCCTGCGACAATTTACCGGTGATATTCTGATTTTCTTTTGCTAGTTACTTTTCTTTTTCTAATTTCCTTTTTCTTTTGCGCTCACGTAAATGTAAAGGTCAGAGTTCTAATAATAGAATGCGACAGTGTTTACTTTGTGTCATATTTAAATTAAAAGGGACTTGTCGTTTCAGTATACTGCAATTTGAATATACCCATGGCAAAACATATCTATAGGTACGCCTTTTAGAAATGATCTTCTTTTTCCTAGGGTTTCCCGAGGAATATGTCTCGAAAATTGTCAGATATGACAATAATTATTGGCTTTTAATAAGCTGTTGACGATGTACCTATCCCTTTAGAGATCCATAGGCGTGATTAAGCGACGAATTTTATTTCTAAACATGATATAGCAATTAATTTTTTCGCAGGCATTTTCTGTATCCAGGTCTTTAGCAAAAATAAAAGTGATATTAGGTTAGAAATTGCCTATTCAGTATTCAATCATTTTGAAGGATTGTGTTACCTACACTAGATATAAATCTAGTAATGACATTTTTTTTGAGTGTAGTGTTTTTCACATGAGTGATTGGGTAAATATTTGATGAATGAGATTTAGTAAAATTTTCGGTAACTATCTAGGCTTTGATCAAAGAATTTTGATCATATTTTTTGTTATATTTTTCAAGACAAAAATACTAAATTAGCTGATCTGAGTGACTTATATGTTATGGGAGATCCAAATATTATTTAATTTTGACCCATTTTACATACTTGGGTGAATTCTTTCAGTTTTATGAACAAACACAATCTTAAAATCTGTGAGCTTTATTTGCAACTACCAACGTTAAAACTTTGCAATCTGATTATGACCGGATAATTTACTTTCAATATCTAGAAAGTAATGAAAGAAAAACGGCGACATAGTTTATTCATATTTCCATCATAAAACTACAATATTTAATAAAGGATCTTGTTATTCTGACAGAGGGAAAATATTTTTCATCTTACGTCTGTTTGGCCTGAAAATACGTACTTTCCTCACTCTGATTTATTCATATTTACTCGAGGTTAGTATTGCCAGGTGTTCACAGATGGTTTTATTAAGTTGACTTGTTTTTGCACGCGGTTTTGTTCGTTAGTTTTTGCTATTTCTAATGAAATAGCTCTTGATTCTAGTCTAGGATAGACTTGAGGGAACGAGACAGAGACGAAAATGGATGATTCAAAGTCACAATATCATATTGTACTTAATTGAAAGCCGACCACGTAAAATACGGGAAAAGGCTAGAGAGACGATGATGATTTGGTATTGCTGGTCATATCATCATTAAAATTTTATGTTGTAGCAACAGTTTATGTTGTCCAATGCAAAAAATTGTCTAAAATCTTCGAGATAGATCAATTATTATTATAAACACAAAAGTTTCATCAATATTCGTTCAGTAAGTATTTCCACCATGTATCGTTCGAACTTAAAAAAGGTGGAATATGATTTTCTGAATGAAAATAACTTAATCCGTTCACTTTTAACCTAATTTGCTGTTTATTCAGCATTTTAACTCAAAACTAAAACTAGTAGGTAGGAAACTTTCAAGAAATCTGGGACAAATATGGCAACATTTCATGAAGTAAAAGCTTACTCATTGTTTTATTCTAGACCACGACACAATGTAAGGAAAAACGTTGGTTTATGTACCTAATAAATTCCTCTGCCAGGGTTTGTAATAAAATCTTGGTTTTATGAAAATAAATCTTAAAAAGCTTGAAAAATTACTTTGATGCTATTAAAGATAATATTCGGTCTCTCCACGGCTTTTTAACACATACCTAAAATATATTCTGCTCAATACTAGTATTTTTCTTTAAAGTGTGTTCTATAAGACTCAATAAACCTGGATGGAAAGTGTAGACAGAACATTCACAAGATACAATTGATTGCCTAGTCAAACATCATTCTCTCCTTATTAATCATCTAAAGCGATTTTAAATCGCATTTCCAAACTCTTGGTTATAGTATTTTTATCTCATGACTGCCGCTTTACCATACTTGTGATTGTAAATGTACCTACACGCACATTGTCTTTGTGTGCGTGAGTTTGGCATAGTAAACCTGTAATTACGCATATAAGCGCGCGTGTCTGTTCGCACTACCACACGTATGGCCGAGCGGCAGGCAACCTTTATGTCTAATGTCTACCTCTACATATTCTAACTTATCCAACCACCAGTTTGAACCATAAAACTCCTCTTAATAAAAAAATGTTCCTTGTTTCAGGTACGATAGTAATTCCGGTCTCTCCAAGAAGTTAGTAATCAACACGTCCCAAGTTTTTACAAGTTCTATGCAGTAAATTCCACAATTGCCACAAGAGAAGTTGCGGCGACGCCATCTCACGAGCTAAATTCGCAAGTTGTCCGTCGGACAGATTTCAGTTTTTACTTTGTAAGGTTAGTTTTTGTGGCTGATTTCAGCTTTGAGGTCGTAATAACGCTTCTTTAGGGACCTTGTTGCGGTAACAAAGAAACGGCTGTTTGTTCTACAGATTTGCACAGTCTGATAAGCTTTCAAGAACGAGGATATAAAGTTTGGAATTGCCACTTAAGTCTGCTGTATTCTATTGGTATGTGGAACTGCTGTTCGCTTCTTCTTGATTGGACTGTTGTAATAGATCGAAGGTTGAAGTAAACTAAGATTAACTGTAAATAAAGCCTTTTATTGAGCCCTAAAACATTATATTTCACAAAAGCACATCAATCGTTGCAGATAATTTTGGTAAGACAAATGAAGATCAAAATTCTTATACTATATAATAAAACTATGTGTTGCATAGAGGTTTCATGCAACAAGTGCCAGTGCTTTATTTTCTAGGTGTGTAATCCATTAATCTACTCCGTCACTATTACCGAACAAAGATAAAAAAATGTTGATTGAATTTCCGTCAGAGTTATGCATATAGAAATAATTTTGTAATCAACGACAGTGTTGCAAATCGCTGAACAGACTGTATGTATTACCAGAAGGTCAAGTAAAATCAACTTCCAACGCATTTTAAAAGAGGCAATATATTTCCACTAAGCAATATAGCAAAATTCCATTAAGATACTAACACTTTCAAACCAAAACGGGTTAAATATTCAAATACTAATCTGGACAAAATGCCATAGATAGTTTAGTACAAGCCGTATAGATAACTAGTCGTAGGATTATAATAAACTAGCGAATTCATTTGACATTTGTTAGACTGATATCGACTATTTATTACCTAGATGGTTGTTTCATTAAGAGTAATAGTTATGGGTTGGCATTCGATTATCTTATGCCTGTCCAAGTCTTCGGAATTTAGAAATGGCATTAGATTCTTGTTAAGTGCCACTTTACTAATGACACCTTAAATAACACTATCCAAAAGATATTTGTGTACATTAGTATAATTTTCTAGATCATAATTTTGCTCTAACGTTATCTAAATTAGAACGTCTAGTATCTATGTTATTTTTATCTTTGTAATTTTATGCAGATTCGATTTAAATGTTTTTTTTTATTCTGTTTCAAACGAAGTAGATCCATTTATTTTATTATGCTAAGCTTCATTGCTATTGTACTTATTCCGTAACGAAGTATCTACCTTGACCTAGTTAAAACGTATGCTTTGTTCAATGTTTTCACTGAAAATTAAAGAAATAGCAAAACGTTGTCGGGTTTAGTCTAAAATCCATGCTTTAGCATTTTAATACTACTATCTAATTATTTGTCCAAACATATCACTCAATGCGAAGGCCTTCAGAAGTTTGGTAGGTACTAAATCCCTATAGTACCACAAGGCTCTCACCTTGGTCCCACGGTGTTTAAGATATAAACAAACGAATCCTTAGTAAATACAAATTATTTGATGACAAAGACCTTCAGAAACTTCGTACTAAAATTTCATAGTACCACAAGGCTCTCATCTTGGTCCCACATTGTTGAAAGTATACACAAACGAATCCTTAGTAAAAACACCTAAGATTTCGAGGCACGTACCCGATTTTATCCGGAAGCCAACTAAAACTGGAACTAGTAACAATCCAGCTTGCTATTAATCAAGTTGCCACACTCGAGCAGTGGGTGACCAGGCAACGGGATAAAGTGGGACAGGCACAATCTTTTTAATGCTTATCCAGCAAAAATTGATAGTGCCTTTAATTTTTAGGTTACCCTTTTAGGATTCCAGCCTTGGTATCTTTAACTTAAAGTCAGTCCGGTTTCTCGACTTGAAAAGCCTACACATACACGGAGACACCGAACTGGTTAGACACTAGGCTGTGAAAAACATTTGGGCGGAAAAAGTGGTAAAACGTTCTGCGACTCTGAGACATGATACAGCATCATGCAATTTTTTACTGTGTTCTCGTGGCCAAAAATTTTTCTTTAGAGACAATTCTTCTGATTTGTCATTTAAAGATGTTCAACCTCTTTTCTAAAAGCCCAGAAAAACAGCCTTTTTCCCTTCAAGACCTAGTCATCCTACTCTCTCGCGAGTTTTAAAGAAGTTTAGCGGGCAGGTGGCGTTCTCGTCGTGTTTTGTTCCCGGCTGGTTAAAGTTGTAAGCTGCAGGATACCAGCGCTGATTGGAAGAGGACAATAGTGGACATTGGTCATTCTGTTTGCTACTTCTTAAGGTCAAGTGGGTTTCTCGTGGCGACAGACGATCCGATGAACCGTGATGTCAGAATGTTTAAACCTACTACTTTTAAGAGATAGTAGGCTTCTGTTATGGTTTGTCTAATGACCACTATCAAAGAAAATGACCGGGACCGACGGCTTAACGTGCTCTCGAAGCACGGAATCTTTTTTCTTTTCGGACAATCAGGTGATTCAACCTGCAATGTCAGAAAATCTCACAAAGTGATGAATTAGCAAATATTAACTTTGCGTTCCCCCCTGGGAAACGAACCCAGGACCTCTGGATCGAGAGCCCATGGCTCAGACCACTAGACCACGGAGGCAGTTAACGAAACACAATAATAAAGACAAACGGCGGGCAACAACGCGATCGCACTGCTCACCCGTTTGACCCATTTCGTAAACTATGAAATATTCCTCTAGCACGGTGGTTCTCAATCTGTGCAGCTAATAATTTATTCTCGTGGGGGTCACTCAATGTCTAACATAAACGTAAACATGAGATATTTTCCCGTGGTAAATATCCTAGTCTATCTGTACACACAATTTATTTCAAGTTGGCTTGTGATAATGATGAATAAATTCAGGGAAAAAATATATCTTGGTACCACGGTTTGCCAGTGAGTGTGGCAAATATGCCATAAATTGTGAGAGGGACTATTCCATTCAGTATTTTGGGAGAAAACGGTTCAGTCTTCTGCCCCCCCCACTGAAATTCACGCAAGACTCACACTTTGGGAATGACTGCTGCTAACTAATAACCGCCAGAATATGCAGGTAACACATACTGAAATTGCATTTAGCCCATGTATTGTATTGTAATTGAGTTTTTGGCTATTACACGAATGAATAATGTAGATTTTGGGAACAATTATGCTGAACTCAATTGGAATCCGTGTGTAGGAGCTAGTTATAAATTTTAACTAGTGAATTATACGGTTATTATGAAGTTATAATAATTTAAAAGCGCGCTGTGTTTATTTCGTTATTTCTGTCGTATGATTTTGGATGCACTAATTAGTAAATATCATTAATTCATATCAGAAAGACCGATTGATGTTTTTATTTTAGGTAGCAGTAATAACACCATGGGAAAATATTACCCGACTCAGGGGGTGTATTTTTAGGCTTTGTTTTCTGTTTATATTATAGGAAAATCAATATACGGTTTATATTAAACATGTAAAAATAGCTCACTGTGAGGCAGAATTCTAATAATGAAATAAGTACCACTCTGTCTTGCCCCACCACTTGAAGTGATTAAATGGATTATTTTATTATTAATATCAGATAGGGGGAGAGGATATAGAAAATATGGGGCGCATCGTAAAAAAATATATTAATGGACGTTGTGAAGATAGATTTATATGGGCCGTATTTGGGGACCAACAAGTTTTAGAATTAATAAGCCTTAAGAACGTCCGCTGCCTACCGCAGAGTCATAGGGCATACGTGAGTACGTGAGCTCAAGTTTTGCTGGTATTTTTATGTACTTTGTACGTTGATCAGTCTAACAATGTGCCCTGACTGTATATCGTACGTACAACGGACTTCAATAGGTATACCATTGCCACATGCCATTCTAATTGCTTTTAAAAATGCTACTTATCATTGATTTGTTTACAATACTCTTTACATCGTTTCTTAAACTGTAGTCCACGGACCTTGGGGGTAAGCGAGTATGGGGGTCGGAGTCTCATCTGTTTATCATAAAATCTAAGCGTCTGAAACTTAATATAGTGGTATCAATGATAGGAGTACTATAGTGGTCAGTATTGGGACACAAATCCCAAACGCGTACCTATATCTTAGAACGGGGGTCTAATCATGGGGCCCCAGGCCACAATACGCCTGAGTACGTCCCTGTAGTATAGATTACCGATGATATGGACGCTTTCGGGTGACTGCCCGTTAATGCTTAACGAAATCTTTATTATACGAGATTTATGACTCTGTATTGTATTTTATACGTCATATAGATAGCTCATAATCGATCGTAGTACAAAATAACGATCGGGGTGCGTGCCAAAATCACTGGGAATCGTATTGGTAGTTAATATGCCGAAATATTTAATGATCCGAAAAGTGTACAACTTATTTTTATGTTGGTAAAATAAATATTACCTACCTATATTTTCATCTGTGTATTTTATTTGATCTAGGAAAATCTTCTGTAGTTTTCCTTAGTAATTAAGAAAGAAACTGGATTTCCCGTTATTAAACGATAATTCAATCTCCTAAGAAAATAATCAAAAAAATCCGTTGTCCTAGAAATTACTAATAAATTCCCAAGAATCCTTATTATTAAAACGCAGATTCTATGAAAATCCAAGTTTACGGAATACCAGCGGATTTTGAAGGCTTTTAATAAATAAAATTATCTCGTTAGTCTGGGAGCCAGCAGCAACTTACCCCACAAAGCTTCTCGCAAGAGCGTACTAGTGCAGGAGTTAATTACGAAAAATACGCTAACATTAGAGAAGCGTATTAGAGTACGCTATTCCGGTGAAAGTTGTGGATAACGAGTTAAAAGTATACTTTAGGATAAGATGTTAAAATTTCTTTAGAAAATATACTTTACAACTACGCGTTTTAAGTCTTTTGTAAATATATCATGTTTTATTTGTTAGCTTATGAAATGGGCGATCATAAAAAAGCTTTTTAGTTTTTAAAAGGAAGCGTAGTAAACTTTTCGACATAAATCTGTGCTAATACTGAACATAAAACTCTTGCTTTAACAACTCTTAAGTATGAAGTGATTTAATATAATTTATGACGATTTGATGTTTAATGTCCAAACAATCCCATATTACTCCTAAAAGTAGTTGCCATACCTATGACACGCGTCGTTGTGTGCATACTTACAAGTTTACTATGCCAAAGAGCTAAGCGCCAGTCATGAGATTAAATATCTGTATCCAAAACCTAAACGCAGGTCTCCTCCTATCTGTTAATGTTTGCTATGCTTGCCAGACAAATGTTTTTTCACCGCCCAAGCCGTTGGTACCAAATGGGTTAATAACCTCCACACCCACATTTCAAACACAACATACAATATTTCGCGAAACACTCAAACCGCGGTCCGCATAATGCCCCTTATGGCTTGATTAATCCGTAGCTGTGCAGTTCGAGCGAAGCTACTGACAAGTGCAGAGTACAGCGGTAGACTCCTGACCTACTTTAGGTCATTGTGACGTCATATTTTCTCTAGTGTCAGTGTCATACCGCAATGACTTTTGTTTTTGGAACGAGGGGTTTTTCTTTTTTTAAACAAGGCCAGTTCGTTATTTGTAATTGGAAAGCTGAAGTGGAGGAAAGGGTGAGACAATTATTTTAGTCCTTGGTTCCTGACCTAGTTTTGTACACATTTCGTTGTTGAAAATTGAAACTAAGTATTTTTGTTAGTAGAAACATTTTCGGTGCAAATAGGAACTAACCTAACCTATTAACCGTTTACAAATAGCCATTACATTAACAATACTGGCCACTACAAATACATTCTTCGTCAAAACCAAACCAATTTAGAATACAATGTTCCAAATTCAAAACGCTAACCACTTCGAACGTTCTCGCGTTCAAAACTGCCAGCACGCGCCACCACTCATATAACGACCCCTCGCAATTATAATCTGTGGAAATAAAATGACTATTGATCGAGAGGGGGGCTAAGCACGTGCTGTCCATACCGCCAAAGTCTATTCTATTATCAATATGCGACTAAACGTTTTTATTTTGCATTCATTGCTGCGTTTGTCCCTATCTCCCTAATATAGTAGGGCTATAGCGAACAATGGTCATGGAAAGCGGAAAATGTTTGATGATTTTAACGTTCGTAGGTGACAATTCGTTGTGAAACAGAATAAAAAAAAACATTTAAATCGAATCTGCATAAAATTACAAAGATAAAAATAACATAGATACTAGACGTTCTAATTTAGATAACGTTAGAGCAAAATTATGAT
>JARACY010000391.1:0-98449 GCA_029255725.1 Scrobipalpa atriplicella
CATATGTTCATAGCAAAGGTTTTGCATAGCTTTCGGCTACATATAAGTTGGTTTACAGATACATAATGTTAGACACATTATGTATTGGTAAACCATACATAATGCTCCGTATCATCATCATAGGCAGCAGTTTCAGCATCAAAGTCCTAAACACTTCAACATGCAGTACGCAAATGCATTCGAGTGTATCCTCTTAAGTCCACGAAATAACAAACCGTTTTCCTAAAACGTAGAACATCTGGTAGGATCTCAATCAATTACATTCTCTCTGTATAAAGTTGCAAAACACATGTGTATTGATCACATTGTAGAGCTAAATATCATAACACTTGTGTATTTATCATGTTGCAATGACTCCCGGGTGGTCCGTTTGTTCGTAACGACGTCTTTAAACGTACAATTAGCAGACGTAATATGATGTTACAAAGTATACTTACATAGTTCATTGTACACGTCATTTAGTTTAGTAGAATGTTTTGTTTTGTCTTCGTGTTGTATGGTATTGAAGAGCTAATTTTTTTTTAATGAATATAGAGCATACCTCAGGTTCTTCCAGCTAATAGGCATAAACCACTCAACAAGGTCCCTACGTACTTATTTGAGGTTAGATATGCCTGTCTGTGCTTGACTCTTTGGCTCGTATTTATAAATCGATCTCAAGATTGAGAGCAATATTAAGTATGGATTTGACAGGTCGTTTTGTTCTGAAATGACATTTCTGATACGAACTCAAATTCGCTGTCACTCTTGAGTGCTGATTATCAATACGGGCCTTTGACTCTATTATACAAAGTTGCCAGTTTTTGGCCCCATGAATTCTTAATAGAGAATTTATTCCACTTGCGCTATTTCTGATTTTTATACTGGGTTCAGTAGTGTAGTGGTTACAGAATGTATCGAATCGATTACATACAAACAAATCTTGCTTTTATAAGCACTAGGTATGTTTCTTGTAAAAATATCTTTTATTATTTTTTGTTAATTTAGACATAGCGTTTCGAAATTAAGTTTATTTAAACAACCCGGCAGACCACCTGTAAAGAGTCCCGTCCCAAAAGCGTGCATTTCGAGCTAAAATATTTGCGCATTCCGCGAAACCCGGTTACATAACACAAATCACGGAGTAAATGGCGTTGTGATTGCTTCGTGGGCAACGTGACAACATGGTGTTCCACTGAGCTCTAAAATGACGGTTTTATTAATCCCGATCTAGATTTTATTAGTAGTATATTTTTTTATAATAAGAAGTATTAAAAGACAATATAACTAACATTTGGAAAGATTTAATTAAACTAGAAATATAAGCTCTTGAAAGCTTTTGAAGATTTACAAATTCGCGGCGCGGGATTCTACATCCTACATAAATTAGACATATGATAAAATCCACATCCGCTACCTCCTCTGTAGCTCAGTTGGCAGAGCAACGGAACGGCATTCCGAAAGTCGCAGGTTCAAGTCCTGTCCGAGGCGAATTTATTATTTTTTTCTTTCATGTTATTTGAGAGCAGTTATTTCCTCTGCCACAGTAGCACACTTTTAAGCATATTCTAATGTGACCTCTAACGGAAAAACAATACAAAATACCTTAACGGTGTAACAGGTTCACATTTCACTAATTTATACAAAGGTGTAACTGCCCTGTCCCCATTCCGATCATGGGCCACATTAGAACAAAACCTTATGGATAGTCATGCCCTTTCTTTGATTCACATACTTACTACTTGTGTAATATAGATGCCTGTTATACGTTAGTATATGTTAATATATGTTAGCGGTGTAGGTCTGCACGAGGTCTTAAATAGTTTTGAATTTAAATGCGAGATCTTTAAGGTGGAGAAAAGGTGACGAAAAGAGAGAAAGACAAGTTAGACTGCTTGTGATTTTTTTTTAATTATTATTTATTGAAAAATATTGTAACAGAAAGAGAGAAATACGTCCTGCCTGAGTCATATTAATGTTTTTCAGTCATATTGCTGTCGATTTGATTACAATACGACTTAAATAAATCATAATCTGTTCTCTCTTGCTAATATTAGTTTAAAAGTCATTCCTCTTTTTATTTGCAACGCCAAAATTCCCTCATTATGTCTCGTTCCCGCCAATTTAATTGGCGGCAAGAAGATATTTGACAGCTATCACGTTCGGATACACAACAAATAAATACATGATACACTTGATCGCCACAGATTATATACCGTGAACACGCGTTAAACAGTGTCATAACTGGTCATTCCGAGCCATTAGTTCAGATAAATTATTGTTTCAGCTCCCTGTAGATTGGGAAACGATTAATTCTGGACGGAAATGGAAGAAGCAGGAATTTTGACTTCGGAACCTTGTTTGGACTAGTTAGGAGGTATACACACTAAAAGTCCCTACCCCTCCGAGGTCCGAGCGAGGGAGGGGGGGGCAAAGAAGGTCCCGTTTTTTGGTTATTTGCTTACATCTCGAAAACAGTGCGCCGTGCGAAGTTTTGTTGTACTACATAATGAAACCTGATAAAATTACCTACAACTTTGTCTTTCACACTTTTTATCTATCTCTAATATTTGCCTAGCTATGAGCTTCGAAATCTACACCCTTACGTCTTCCATCATACGTATACATTGTTTCTTTTTTCAGCTGCGTTCGTTGATTTCAGTTTACCTCATATCTTATTATTATTAAAAAAACGTTCTTCCTGTGGTTGCTCCTCTGCGTTACCGTCTGCACAACCACACAATGACAAAATATACTACTACAATAACATAAGCCCGAAGGCATCGTTACAACACAATATAATGGGAGTTTTAGCCAGTAATTTAACTGTTACTCCCAGCTTATGTTATTTTTAATTGCGTGTGGGTATTTCAATAGTGTGGGTGAGCAATATAAAATGATTTTTGGCAATTTCATATTGTTATAATGTGCTACACAGAATTTAACACATTTTTCGAAATCCACCTTTTTTTAGCTCATATCTAGACAACGATTCGAGATAGACTAAAAGTGTAAAGGCAAAGTTGTAGATAATTTTATCAGGCTTCAATCTGTAGTACAACAAAAGTTCATACGACGCACCGTTTTCGAGATATAGGCAAATAACCAAAAAACGGGACCTTCTTTGCCCCCCCCCCCCCCTCGCTCGGACCTCGGAGGGGTAGGGACTTTTAGTGTGTATACCTCCTAACTAGTCCAAACAAGGTTCCGAAGTCAAAATTCCTGCTTCTTCCATTTCCGTCCAGATTTCCATATGAGCATTCATTTACCAATCTACTGGCTATCGGCCAAGGGATAAACCAGGCGAAAAATTAAACATTGTATGTATTACCCTGCAGCGGACGGCTACTTTATAATGCGAGGTATTATTGAAATCCAGTCATTTGTTGCCGTACGGCTTGGCAAAAAGTCTCAACTCAAACAAGCTTTATTTCTACTGGTAACACTTAATTTTTGTACGCAGAAAATGTCATAATATGCTGCCATATAAAAATCTCGTGGCAAATTTGGTGGCTCCCCATTTATTTTGTTTTCTTTTTTGCTAAGCTGTATAGTGTATTATAGTAGGATTTGTGGTAGGTAATGAAAATGATGCATAACTGTTTTACCAAACGAAAGCACAGTATTCAATATTGATAGTGTTGCGGACGGCGCTACGGGTGTCTTAGTTCACTTAGGGGGCCCGTAGCGACCGCCAGCTGAGCTCAAAACTTAAATGAAGAAAATAATAAAATTCTTTCGACTTTCTTCACTTTTTTATTTGTTTGAAACTAAGCAACGTATCATAGTTTTATACGCATGCGCGACACTCCACGCGAAACAAAAAAACCAAAATATTATAATATAAGTACATTAAATTTAACACAACAATTAATTAAATATCTAAAATAATATACTTAAAAGTTTACGGTTAATGTTGTAAATGCGCCTAGGTAATTCCGCCAACGGGTCGGTTTTTAAGGCACTCCTGTAACCATAAGATGAGGTTTACGACCAACATGTTGGTAGGCTCGCCGAGAAGAAAGAGGTCTTTTGTAAACATAGCCAGGGCCAATCTCGCCCTCCAACCACCAGAAAAAGTCTTGGTATCCCAAGCTTGCGTTTTCGAAGTAAATCCAGGATGGCTGAGGATTATTAAAGCCCGAGCTGGCGCCTTATCATTCTCCAGTTGTGCGTATATTTCAATCAACTCGGCTCTTAGATTTGGATCTTTTGTTTCGCGTGGAGTGTCGCGCATGCGTATAAAACTATGATACGTTGCTTAGTTTCAAACAAATAAAAAAGTGAAGAAAGTCGAAAGAATTTTATTATTTTCTTCATTTAAGTTTTGAGCTCAGCTGGCGGTCGCTACGGGCCCCCTAAGTGAACTAAGACACCCGTAGCGCCGTCCGCAACACTATCAATATTGAATACTGTGCTTTCGTTTGGTAAAACAGTTATGCATCATTTTCATTACCTACCACAAATCCTACTATAATACACTATACAGCTTAGCAAAAAAGAAAACAAAATAAATGGGGAGCCACCAAATTTGCCACGAGATTTTTATATGGCAGCATATTATGACATTTTCTGCGTACAAAAATTAAGTGTTACCAGTAGAAATAAAGCTTGTTTGAGTTGAGACTTTTTGCCAAGCCGTACGGCAACAAATGACTGGATTTCAATAATACCTCGCATTATAAAGTAGCCGTCCGCTGCAGGGTAATACATACAATGTTTAATTTTTCGCCTGGTTTATCCCTTGGCCGATAGCCAGTAGATTGGTAAATGAATGCTCATATGGAAATCTGGACGGAAATGGAAGAAGCAGGAATTTTGACTTCGGAACCTTGTTTGGACTAGTTAGGAGGTATACACACTAAAAGTCCCTACCCCTCCGAGGTCCGAGCGAGGGGGGGGGGGGGCAAAGAAGGTCCCGTTTTTTGGTTATTTGCCTATATCTCGAAAACGGTGCGTCGTATGAACTTTTGTTGTACTACAGATTGAAGCCTGATAAAATTATCTACAACTTTGCCTTTACACTTTTAGTCTATCTCGAATCGTTGTCTAGATATGAGCTAAAAAAAAGGTGGATTTCGAAAAATGTGTTAAATTCTGTGTAGCACATTATAACAATATGAAATTGCCAAAAATCATTTTATATTGCTCACCCACACTATTGAAATACCCACACGCAATTAAAAATAACATAAGCTGGGAGTAACAGTTAAATTACTGGCTAAAACTCCCATTATATTGTGTTGTAACGATGCCTTCGGGCTTATGTTATTGTAGTAGTATATTTTGTCATTGTGTGGTTGTGCAGACGGTAACGCAGAGGAGCAACCACAGGAAGAACGTTTTTTTAATAATAATAAGATATGAGGTAAACTGAAATCAACGAACGCAGCTGAAAAAAGAAACAATGTATACGTATGATGGAAGACGTAAGGGTGTAGATTTCGAAGCTCATAGCTAGGCAAATATTAGAGATAGATAAAAAGTGTGAAAGACAAAGTTGTAGGTAATTTTATCAGGTTTCATTATGTAGTACAACAAAACTTCGCACGGCGCACTGTTTTCGAGATGTAAGCAAATAACCAAAAAACGGGACCTTCTTTGCCCCCCCCTCCCTCGCTCGGACCTCGGAGGGGTAGGGACTTTTAGTGTGTATACCTCCTAACTAGTCCAAACAAGGTTCCGAAGTCAAAATTCCTGCTTCTTCCATTTCCGTCCAGAATTAATCGTTTCCCAATCTACAGGGAGCTGAAACAATAATTTATCTGAACTAATGGCTCGGAATGACCAGTTATGACACTGTTTAACGCGTGTTCACGGTATATAATCTGTGGCGATCAAGTGTATCATGTATTTATTTGTTGTGTATCCGAACGTGATAGCTGTCAAATATCTTCTTGCCGCCAATTAAATTGGCGGGAACGAGACATAATGAGGGAATTTTGGCGTTGCAAATAAAAAGAGGAATGACTTTTAAACTAATATTAGCAAGAGAGAACAGATTATGATTTATTTAAGTCGTATTGTAATCAAATCGACAGCAATATGACTGAAAAACATTAATATGACTCAGGCAGGACGTATTTCTCTCTTTCTGTTACAATATTTTTCAATAAATAATAATTAAAAAAAAAATCACAAGCAGTCTAACTTGTCTTTCTCTCTTTTCGTCACCTTTTCTCCACCTTAAAGATCTCGCATTTAAATTCAAAACTATTTAAGACCTCGTGCAGACCTACACCGCTAACATATATTAACATATACTAACGTATAACAGGCATCTATATTACACAAGTAGTAAGTATGTGAATCAAAGAAAGGGCATGACTATCCATAAGGTTTTGTTCTAATGTGGCCCATGATCGGAATGGGGACAGGGCAGTTACACCTTTGTATAAATTAGTGAAATGTGAACCTGTTACACCGTTAAGGTATTTTGTATTGTTTTTCCGTTAGAGGTCACATTAGAATATGCTTAAAAGTGTGCTACTGTGGCAGAGGAAATAACTGCTCTCAAATAACATGAAAGAAAAAAATAATAAATTCGCCTCGGACAGGACTTGAACCTGCGACTTTCGGAATGCCGTTCCGTTGCTCTGCCAACTGAGCTACAGAGGAGGTAGCGGATGTGGATTTTATCATATGTCTAATTTATGTAGGATGTAGAATCCCGCGCCGCGAATTTGTAAATCTTCAAAAGCTTTCAAGAGCTTATATTTCTAGTTTAATTAAATCTTTCCAAATGTTAGTTATATTGTCTTTTAATACTTCTTATTATAAAAAAATATACTACTAATAAAATCTAGATCGGGATTAATAAAACCGTCATTTTAGAGCTCAGTGGAACACCATGTTGTCACGTTGCCCACGAAGCAATCACAACGCCATTTACTCCGTGATTTGTGTTATGTAACCGGGTTTCGCGGAATGCGCAAATATTTTAGCTCGAAATGCACGCTTTTGGGACGGGACTCTTTACAGGTGGTCTGCCGGGTTGTTTAAATAAACTTAATTTCGAAACGCTATGTCTAAATTAACAAAAAATAATAAAAGATATTTTTACAAGAAACATACCTAGTGCTTATAAAAGCAAGATTTGTTTGTATGTAATCGATTCGATACATTCTGTAACCACTACACTACTGAACCCAGTATAAAAATCAGAAATAGCGCAAGTGGAATAAATTCTCTATTAAGAATTCATGGGGCCAAAAACTGGCAACTTTGTATAATAGAGTCAAAGGCCCGTATTGATAATCAGCACTCAAGAGTGACAGCGAATTTGAGTTCGTATCAGAAATGTCATTTCAGAACAAAACGACCTGTCAAATCCATACTTAATATTGCTCTCAATCTTGAGATCGATTTATAAATACGAGCCAAAGAGTCAAGCACAGACAGGCATATCTAACCTCAAATAAGTACGTAGGGACCTTGTTGAGTGGTTTATGCCTATTAGCTGGAAGAACCTGAGGTATGCTCTATATTCATTAAAAAAAAATTAGCTCTTCAATACCATACAACACGAAGACAAAACAAAACATTCTACTAAACTAAATGACGTGTACAATGAACTATGTAAGTATACTTTGTAACATCATATTACGTCTGCTAATTGTACGTTTAAAGACGTCGTTACGAACAAACGGACCACCCGGGAGTCATTGCAACATGATAAATACACAAGTGTTATGATATTTAGCTCTACAATGTGATCAATACACATGTGTTTTGCAACTTTATACAGAGAGAATGTAATTGATTGAGATCCTACCAGATGTTCTACGTTTTAGGAAAACGGTTTGTTATTTCGTGGACTTAAGAGGATACACTCGAATGCATTTGCGTACTGCATGTTGAAGTGTTTAGGACTTTGATGCTGAAACTGCTGCCTATGATGATGATACGGAGCATTATGTATGGTTTACCAATACATAATGTGTCTAACATTATGTATCTGTAAACCAACTTATATGTAGCCGAAAGCTATGCAAAACCTTTGCTATGAACATATGCATTAAGCAATAAATGATTTACAATGATCAAATAATAACAATGCAATCAATAAAATTAGTCATTAAATCAAAATTATTCAACCAAAGCACATTCATCAAAATTAAAACGAAAAAAAAAAATTGAGGTCATAAACTCAGTATCATTAAATGCCTCAGCCTACGAACACATGAGTTCCCCTTATGTCGTAGGCGTTACAAAGCCCCATTTAACAACTTTTAACACTGTCAGACATCCATTACTGCGTTTTTTGAAGCGCCCTTCAATTGGATTTTACCAAAGCAGCAATGAACGCAGCACAAAACAATTTGTAAGCGCATGAATAAGAAAGACCGTTAAAACGGAAACTTCAGCTGTTCTTTATTTAAAATTGACGGAATTACTCCACCAATTAACGCCTTTTATCTCCTTACATTCAATTTCCCTCGTTTAGTTCAGACGACACGTAATGCGCTCAGTCTTAAGTGAGTAAATTAGTTTATACGATCTGTAATTAAAACTTTTCATTGGTTGTAGCTCGCTGGTTGCAGCAAATAATTTAGTGACTGGAGTATCAATATAAAATAGGGTTGAAAACTCTTACAAAAGTGATAAAACTCTAAATTTTGTCGCCGATTGTCGACGTCTTGTGTAGGTTGCATACAGGCCTTTATCTTGGAAAGACGATAGAAAATGATGCAATTTTCTGTGAATTAGGCGTGTAGGTCCTAAGAAATAATGCCCCTACGGCAAACTAGGTTTTAAAACGTCTCATAATTATAATCCACCGAAATCATCTCGCATACTAAATAATCGCTGGAATGGTACCGATTTGAATTACAGCTGATTTTCAAGTTATCAAGAGTAGCAAGCGGCTATAATAGGCAAATCCAATTTTGGTCTCTTGTTAAATGGAATCAGAGAATTCCTTACTGCTATAGAGACCTAATTCAAACGACAGCTATAGATTTCTCACGTTAAGGGGATCCCCGGTGCACGCCAGCGCCCTCATCAGTTAAAAAATCATTACTCACTGAAAACGCAATTAATCGAAAATCCGGTAGGACAATTTAAAGTATAGGTACTGAAGTTTATTTTAAGCACTGTAAATTCATGATTCAGTGTTTACAACAGTTACAGATAGCAAAAGTGCTAAAAAAGGCCGTTTTTCGCAAATTTTCTTTCTGTTATTACCACGAACTATTAATGAAGTTCTAAATTATCTTCTTTACTTTTACTTCAATCTGTCCTGCCAGATTTTCGATTAATTGTGTCTTCAGTGAATTATGATTTTTTGACTGATGAGGGCGCCACCTAGCCCAGGGTAGCCTCTTAATACACCAGTGTAATACGAGGTAATCGTGTATGTTTGCATATTCTGTAGAAACCTAATCAACTTGGTATTCCAGGAAGCAAGGTATTCCTAGATTTCCCGGGATTAATAGTGACTTCTATTGAAATCCATTACCTTCTAATAGAGCTATTTGATAATTATTTGATATACCTGTTGTACGTAACAGAGTTCTCATTATTCGATACTACCAAAACGCTTTCTGTCAGCGATATAACGTTCTCAGGAAAATAGGTAAGTACACATCAATGAATACACAGTACACATTAGTTCAGTCATTTTTCTTTGACGTAAACGGCTTTCTTCGTATTTAGGTGAAGATTTTATTATTATGTTATTTTAAGATGATTCTCAGAATGCTTCTCGTATGTCTGGTCTAGAAGCTTTCAAGGTTTAGGTTTTCTACGAAAATTATTTTTCTCAATATTTCGTACAAGGCCAGACAAAGATACATTAATATTAACCAAAAATGGGTTTACCTATTTATCTATAGGTATCTTTACCAGTCCAAAAGAATAACGATTTTTGGTTTTGTATGTATATTTTGTAACGAATAAACTCAAAAATTGCTAGACCGATTTCAAAAATTCTTGCACCATTTGAAAACTACGTTCACCTTGTATAACAAAGGTTATCTTTTTACCCCGTAAAAGTATCCGATTCCCACGGGAAAACTCATTAAGCCGCGGGATCAAAACTAAGCACCTATTTTTTTTACATTACATGGATGTTAAAGACCTCTTACTTTACAGCTATATTATCTAGAAGTACCTAACTTATCTTACGTTTTAAAAACATCTTATACGAAACCAAAACCGACACAATACAGGCAGATGCTTAATTAATAGCTGGAAGGCATTTACAAGGAACGTAACCAAGAGTGTAAAAATTTGTGGGCTAAGGGCACAAAACACTTACTTATCTACGCCCCAACCCGGAATATTAAAAATCTATAATTTAAGAACCCATTAAATTTCGGTTAAGCCCGAACATTCGGCCATCTTGACTATTACTTGCCGCTCTACCCCGCCAGTTGAAAGGCTTGAAAACATAATAATATGTCATTATTTCGTCTTTAATTCTTTTTTCTAGAACGCCGGACAGACGGACAAAACAAGTAGTGTTTTAACGTCAAAATAATTGCTGTTTTCGAGCGTATCGCCAATCTACATTAAATTCTTTTGTTTTATTTCGATTTTTTAATGAATGCCGCTTCGATCGTTCTTTGAAAGTGTTCGTAAAGTCATTACAACATGTACTTAATTATTCATTAGTCACTTTTGTAATTATTGCAGTTATTCATTATTATTCTTTATAAATAGTGTGATTTTTTGTTAGAGACCGTGATGTGATAATAATGATGATTAAACAACTCGGCTCTCACAAACATAAAAAAATAAACGAAAATAATGCTCTCCTTCTGTTCAAAACTACAATAAAGATAGTCTCTGATTACTTTATTATTATGAAAAGTCTGATTTTTTTTATTTACATGTGTATTTGTTTTGTTGTTTATTATGATTTTATTATTTAAATACATAATTTTAAATATCCCTTGTAAATAACTCACCCTATTCAAAAAGTAAAGCTATACAGGTTGTAAAAAAAGTACTGCGTTTCTTGAAACCACATGTTCTACTGATGATAACAAACCACTTTTAAAAAACTCAAAAATTTTAGCTCGAAATAAAATTTTGCCTTGACCATAATACAAAATTGCAGATGAGGAGAGCATCTTTGGTATTAAAATTACAATTATTTTTTTAGCTTGTAATTTTTGTGCTGTGGGAAAATTGTTTCATAATTATCATCAGTAGAACATGTGGTTTAAAGGGAACGCAGTAATTTTTTTTACACCCTGTATAGAGATCAAATTGCTCTTTCAACAAAAATTAACAGAATCGAATTAAACAAACGCAATCCGAAATTTCCGCTCTAGGGAATCCAATAATTAGCTAAAAGTCTTCATCATTAAGTTACTCCCTCATTGATTTGGCGTGAATTTAGTTAATTTGCTATGAAAACTTTTTTTGCTTTCGCGCTAAAATGACGGATCTCGCAACTGTTGTCGTTTTACGTTCCTATTCTGATACCTTTATCTTTGAAAATTCTATCACTCTCTTTGAATAGCAATATCCTCCTACAGTATCGCTTGTCTGATTAGTAAAAATTGTTTGACAAGCCAAGCCGTCTCCTTATAATTCTGTTAACTTATAACATCTCATCATCATTTAATTTTTTTTTACTTCATTTATGTCTCATTTTAAAATACCAATCCAGCAAAAGCAGAAAAATAACAATCCTAAAGCAAATACAGGTTTTTTGCTTTGGTTTTTTTTATTAGAGAAGTATTGCCAATACTGAAGGTACCGAATGTCGAAACATCAGATCAGAAAGTAATAAGAATAGCAATAATGGTCTAGTCCATCTATTCTTAGCTCTTTTCTGTCTACCAGAATACCGCCATGGAAAAGGTTGGTGACTCGTCACTTTTTTCTCCATGCCGTTTGTGATACAACCACCATAAAAAATACCATTCACAATGACAATTCGTTGTACATCGCGTAGCCAACTTGCCAATGGAAAATAAATATACTTACTAGCTACGCAATATACATCGAATAGCAGATATAGTTTTTTAAACAGTTCTCTGGGCAGAGTCAGCGGCCGACCCCGCTAAAGACGAACCTAATTTGATCTTACATCGGATAACTAATTGGTAACGGCAGCCGGAATGGGAAACTATAAAAAAATATGGTAAAACCAAATACCACCATAGGAAGTTCCCATAAGATCTTGGGGGTCCAATTTCGTTCCATGTCTATTTGAAATCGAAGTCACTATTGATGGAACATTTTAAAAATGAAATCACAATCATTGGTAGCAATTCGTAGTTGTAATTATCACAATAAGTCTATACCTGTCATTGCTATCGATTCGTAGAGAGTATGACTTAACTAAATCTTAACCAAAATTGTTGCTTTCCCTCTCTGTTCTCTCAGGATAGACAATGACAGGGTGATCATCCTTTATTTTATACCTAAAGTCAGTACCTACCATAGACAGTACCTACCTATATTTTTAAGCACATAAAATAACTTTGTTTTGGGTAAAAAGGTGTAGACTTTATTTAAAAAAAACTATTAGTAACTATATTTATTCAGTTAGGTAGGTGATATGAAAAATAAGCACGTTTCGGGTTAAATAAATTCAATTTTATGTTTTTCTAGAGTCAACATAATCACAAAAAGTGAGAGAAAATACATTATACAACATTCTTTTATTTTCTTTTATTTGACGTACGTTGCGTAAGTCTAGTGTGAAGTTCTAAAACACGTCAGCACACATCACGTACGCCACGTAAGTCTAGTGTGAACGCACCTTTTGGTCTTGTTCAAATTGTGGTAACATAATTAATTAAGTAGTATAAATAGAGAGAGTGATAGACCGGCCCATCGAGGGATCGCAATCTGCATATTCAATACGTATTAAGAGCGTTTATACCGCGATACTAGCGCGATTGGTTAAATAAATAAAACTCGCTGCAAAAATGCAATTTTCTTTTCATTTTGTTTTTCTTACATGTATCTAGACAAGGTTTCCCGATAATTTTACTGAAATGAAAAATTCTTTAGCAAATATCTTGCAGGATTGGGATTGGGACTTGGGACTGTTTACCTAATTCTGCGAGTTATTCTTTTTGGCACAAAAGGCGCTATCTCCGCAGATGAATTCTGATAATTTATTCTGAAAACCCATCAGACATGATTCATTTCAATAAATATTGAGTCTTTGTTATTTTGTTGAAATATACGATTTAAATCTGCTTTTAAATTATAAGTAGTTCAGATTGTGTCTTTTTAAATTAATCAATGATAAATATTGTTTTTTTTAAACCGCTGTTCGAAGGCTTAATTTTTATTAAATTAAATAAAGTGAAAGTGTAATGTATCCAGAAAAGACTCACTTATCCCACTATCTTATCAATTAGTACACAGGATAATAATGCAATATTCTAGTCTAGTACGTTTGAGATGAACTCCCATATCTATCAAAGTAGCTTAGGATGCAGCAGCTCTTGCTATGTATAAATAATAATTTTCTGACATGCAGGGTTGTCTGGAAGAGATTGATTACAGAGATAAGACTGCCTTTGCGCACATTCTTAAATAAAGATTAATCTATCTATCTATCTGAGTGCACTTTTTGTTGAAGTATGCGTATTGTAAGACCCTCTATATTACCTCCATTAGTTACCTTCTCTCAAACCGCAATAAAATAAAACATGAATTATTTCGACATTGAATTTTTTAAACGATAAATCCCAAGTATTATGAACTGAAAGCGACTGCCAATTTCTCTGTTAAAATATCGGGTGTTACTTCAAATTGTTATTGGCAGTAAAGATGGAACAATAAGGGTCGTATTTATAATCAGCTCTCAAGAGTGACAGCGAATTTGAGTTCGTATCAGAAATGTCATTTCAGTACAAAACGACCTGTCAATTCCATACTTAATATTGCTCTCAATCTTGAGATCGCTTTATAAATACGAGCCTATGAGTGTAAATCTTCAACAATTGTCAGTATAATTCTTAACGTTAAAAACTACGTTCTTTTACAGTGCTACGGAGGGACCCTGTATGACGGTGCTGGAACCAACAAGCTAACGTGCTTTTTAAGGCACGGAAGCCCTATTTGACGTCCTTCTAAAAATAGCAGGATGATTGGTCGCCAAGAAAGTCTTTCGTTACTGTAATTACTTACAAAGATTGTGTATTTGCTGCCTTAAAATTCTTAAATTAAGCTGCTGATGCTCTACCTTACCCATGAAATTATGTACGTGTTTGATTTAATGTGATGTCTTAAATAAGCCTTAAAAAATTAAGTGCTTTACTTATTATGCGCATTGTTATTTTCACTTCGTTGACACCTGCACGGCTTCATGCATATGCATCTTATGTGCATGTACCAAAATGTTCCATTGTCTTCGTTTAGAACAATCCTAAATAAAGATGTCTGTCAGTGTACAAGACGAGAAAGTGAGTAATAATATGACAGAGGGTAAAATTAGGAAAAAAAATGTTTTTTTATAAAACGACTTTACTTCCATGCTGGTCTGGGAGTGATAGAAAAATAGAGGGTTTCAGTATTGTAACTTAGGCGATGGGCTGACAACCTGTCACTATAGCAATATACATATCTATCTTGAATTACCCTCAAAACTTGTCAGACGTGGTGGAGCGACCTTTGCTTAGGTCGTTTACGCTCTGCCTACCCCATTAGGGATATAGGCGTGATTATATGTATGCATGTATGTATGTAAAATGACGAATGATAAAGAAATCTTTTGGAGACTAAAGAGGTTCTAGCTAGTCTACTTTTTAGTATAGAAGTAGTAGGCATATCTCATTTGCTTAAAACTTATTTATCGCTGAATCTGCAGAGTACTCGTATAAATTACAAAGCCCCAATGAAATCTGCTTAGTCAGCCTCCACAATTGATCAAGTACTTGCTGAGGTAGTTGTTACATCGAAGATAGCAATCACATAATTCTCTCAATGTGTCAAAACACCGTTACTCCGAGATAACAATGGTGGACCGTGCGACTGGTGTTAACAGGTTCTAATGGACTACCAGTTTCTCTTCTATGTTGTTATTGTATGTTACAAGTGATAAAAATGTGCAAGCTACTGCATTTCGCTTTGTTTATCGTGTAGTACTTGGGGTACTGATGATGATGAGCTGACTTTACAAGATTTTTTTTACGCCTTCCTGGAAAGACTTCCTAAAGTGGACATCTAGGGGAATACCACGGCTTGAAGATCACTCCACAACCAAATTCCTCGCAGCGACGGAAATGTTCATAAAAACAGTATATGGACTATCTTGGAGATTTGAAGATGTGTTAACAGCAGTGTTCCGTGGGAATATAAAGTCCTCCTGTACTCGCTCGCCCAGCTGCCTGCCAAACGTAGTCAGTATGGCAACTACCTCTTAGCTTGGAGATTCATGTCCAGCAATAGAATGTTACGGCTGATAGAGTTGGTAAGTAATTTAACCAATTACTTAAACAGATTGCATACGTAACCTTTTGTCTTGATTCATTGAATTGCCCCGTGGCTTATCAATGGGACAAGTTACTCCAATACATTACCCCGCGTGGGCGCCATTCCATCAGAGCTAAGGAGGACATCCTATCCGGTTACAAGCAAAGATATATGATATGCAGACCGGGCATTGTTTAAGCGCCTTTTTTCCTTGGATTTTCCATACAACACAGTTCGGCCACAGTCAGCACAATAACCGCGGCAAAATTGATGGAAACCCGACGTTGCACCTAAAATCCTTAAAAGCACTGACTTTTTAACATCAACTAAAAAAAGCAAGGAAGATTGGCTCCAGACTTAGGTGCAAGTGTGATCATGAGGCAGGTGTGGTATTAGGTGGTTTGAAAGAATTAAGTATGTTTACTTACTTACATCAAGTAGAAATCCATGCAACCCCACCTATCAAACTACTAGATGGAACCCCTCCAGTCAATGTCAAGTACCTACAATGTTCTATCAGACACAGCAGCGGCGTCTACAAATCATAAGTCTTTGATATAAGAATCGCAGAGCTGATTTCATAAGCAGCGATCGTTATAGTAGACGGTTGATTGGGTTCGTAGGAGGAAACGATTAGGCCGAAAATGTCTTTGTAATGGCCGTATCTGATTTTACATATTGCGAGATTTCAAATATGTAACAGAAAGTAAGCCGATTTATGATGTTTAAAGTAGGGAATAGACTACTTTGTACCCACAGGAAAATACCTTTGTTTGAAAACCCCACTAGTCTCAGGCTGAAAGCTAGTTACAAACCTACTTACTTGAAAGTTTATTTCCGATCTAGAGTATAGAATATTTCTTTAATTACAGTTTTCTACGTGCTTATGCAAATCCTACGAGTCGATTTCATAATGTTGCCCCGTGAGTCAGCTTAGATTTAGTCACAGACTCTATCAAGGATATGACTAAACCTGTATTAAGAAAAACACCACTTGCTCACGTTCCTCGACTACTTTATATGACGAAACAGACTACATTTTGTTCATTCTGAACTTAGAAGAATATAATATTATAGAATTTACCAGCTGCTCCTTCTCCTCTGCGTACTGTTAAACCCAGTAGTAGAACTCCTTCACGGCCGACTGTACGTAATATAGGTAGGTAGGTAGGTACACTACAATCTTACCTGAAATACCCACTGATTAGAGAAAGTCGCTGGCGCTAGCTCCATTTACTCTTCTGTGGAAATACCTAACCAGACGTGGACACATTTTGACGCCCTGTCTTGTCTTCGCCGTTAGAAAAAAGTAAGTGATATTCTGTATGGATCTGCTGAATCCGTACAAATTAAACAGAAACAAACACTTTTTTTACTCCTATCTGTCCAAAAAACAGCTAGACAGTCAGTCTCGTCGCAGCATAATAAATCGCAGCCGTATCGTCTAATTGGTCAGCTCTCGCGTGAAGGACTGCAGCAAATTGAACCACTCTTACAGCGATGGTGCTTGACTTCACAGCGGGACGAAGCTCGGTGCAGCTATTAGGAGTACACTGACGAAATACGTTAGGGTTTATCGGGTCTTCCGTTGAAAATATACTCGTAGGATGTTAGGATCTATCTTCTTCGCCAGCTCTGTAGCATCACATGCTTCGTCAAAATTGTACCACTCTAGCGAAGGTGCATCATCTGAGTGCATCTATACTCGTACACTGGCGAAATTTGTAGGGGTTCATCGGGTCGTCCGTCGTCCACACAGGCACACAAAAGAAGAAGTCTATAGGGTGGAAGAGTCTATCCCGTATTGTTATACTGCCAAACATGGTGAAGAATGTTGAATAACGGTCACCTTAGCGGTAGCCCATTGGTAGCCTAGAAAACCTTGACAAAAACGATTTAGTCCGACATCGACTGCGCATTGTTGACCCTGCAGAGACTTTTATCTGTGTGTTGTAGAGTCCTATTTTTCGTAAAATAATGTGGAATAATTAGTCCAACCATTAAAGAGTAAAAAATATGATAAATTATACAAACAAAGTGGCTACCAAGCTTTGATTTTTTTATTCCTAATTCACTTATGAATGTTTTGTAATTACTCTTCGTAAAGGGCACTTTCAAAAATTGCCTGATATTTTTATTTTCGCTTCACTAGACTAGAAAATAATTAGTTACTTAAATCCATGCTTAAATTAATAGCTGTCTGTCCAATTTGTATTTTTTACTAAAACTGAAAACATTGATTAAGTTCGTCAAAACATTCATTAGTTTACAGATTTAATAAATTATTCTTGATAATAGAATATTTTTTAATGCTGCATACTTAATTAATAGATTTCTTAATAATATTTTAATTAACAGTGTAAAGAGCAATGACATTTTAGTCCTATTGATGGATCACCTCTAAGCCATTTTTATTGAATGAACCAAACACTAGATATTTTACATTACAATGACGTGTATGTGCATCATATTCATTCAGTAAAACAATGGGAGAAAAGCAGCGATGGACGCATCTTCGGTCGCATTCACACAAAGCCATGTAAACAGTGCAGACCAGACGTAATCGATACTAGGCCCAGCAGAACTCATGGGACGAGAACAAGGGCCCGGCCATACTACGTTGCGACAGCGTATCGCATAAGCCTGCGTCAGATAATGAGGATATAACATAAGATAGAAAAAATATTTAGCTACTTCCACTTAAGTAATGCAATTAGTCAAGTGCACCGCCCGCCCACATGCAAATAATTGCACAGGCAATGCACCTGCACCACTACCACCGAATCCACTCTACATGTGTTTCGCCCCTCCACGGAGCATCATCAGGAGATAGACCGTCCGCGGTGCTCTTGCTGGTGTGGGTCCAATATTTTTGTACGAAAAAAGTTGCATAAATGAGTTGTTCAGTTGCATGAGTACACCCTCAAAAATTCAGCATTTAATTTAAAATTACCTTGTATAACTGCAGTTAAAAGTTTCAGCGATATAACGACACACAGTTTACAGTGCGACAGGAATATTTGTTCAGCTGTCATTGCTTTCATCGCTGTCACAGTTGAACCATATCCTAGTTCCTAATATCGCCAACTGAACAATATGTCGACCGTACTGTTGTGTAGTGGGGTGTGGCCTAGCGCTAAGGGTCGCAGCCCATTATCTGATTTGACTACGAAGTTTTAACTAGAAATACCAACTAGTTTTCATTAAAATACAATAGAACGACCTTTTTGATATAGACACAAAACAAAGCAATTTATTAGTAATTTTCTAATGAAATAACTAAAAGACACGTTATGTTAAATTACTTACTGAATGTCAAATCGGAGAGACAATTCTATAAGTTTGTTTGTTATCCATAAACTCTAGAATGGATAAAATTTTTGTGAACAAATTTTATTTCTGCTATACAGTTATGGTTATGGTTATGGTTAATGGCTAATCTATTATTTCGATGTAGGTACTTAGTTACTTGAATAGGTACCTATATAGTACGATGTGAGTACGTACGATTAATTTCAAAAATAATTTATAACAACTTGACTTGCATGACAGCTAATCAATCAACGTTACATAAAATATTAAATTAAATAAATGGAATTGATGTAGAGTTTGAACTATAATGAATTTTCCAAAACATCTGCTGTTCATATTATAGTAGTTTATGAAGCTCCTACATAACGAAGGGTTTTACAATGCGAGTGTGTTTAAAACAAAATAGTAACGAGCATTGTAATACCTAATTATGTGCAGCTTCATACACTATTTTATCTACTTGAATACATTGAAAATGAATTTACTTACAGGTTTTCCGAAAGCGAACTATCCCAATGTTTTCCTAAACTTTGTTGGTATATGATTAAATGTGCAATACATTTCCGTCACACACACACACACTCATTTATTTAAGTATTAAATATCTTCTTTTGGTACTATCACATATTTTTAGGCACAAAATAAATAATTTAAAATAATTTTCCGCGAAATTAATTATTTCTATTCATACACACAATAATTAAGTGGCGCCATTTGCCTCTTTGACATGTGTCGCGCATGCGCTGTGGGCCTTACGTGGGCTGTTTAGTTTTAATTTATAACTGGATACATGGTTTTTGGTATCGATTGTGCATTAAGTTGATATCGATTGTGCATTTGTTCCTTCCCTTACTTCCATGCCTATGTACATTTTACTTTTCGTTGCATCTTTGTTAGAATTTGTATGGAGAAGGTGCAACGAAAAGTAAACTTTTTAATTTTTTCAGCATACTGTTTGTAAAGTACGTCAATACAAATTCGTTTTGACGTTTATAATTCGAACATTACTCTATGATAGTAGATAAAAATCATAACATACGACCTTTGAACCATTTAGATCACAATACTTAGTATCTTCGCGTATATATTTCAAAGGTGTAGGTAGAAGTCTCTACTTTGAATGGCCATAGCTCTATTTTGATAGAGCTCATTGCTTATGATTCCCTGGTTTACTACGAAATGAATAAGTCGATTTTTACGACACCCTCAAAAACATATCGGGTGGTGCAAATCACGCAAAATGCACTAATTATACTTGTGGACAGAATAACAATGGCAGCAATTCGTAGTTGCGAAAATTGCGACGTAACTAATAATAAGTCTATACTCTATCGTTTTCTATCATGAGAGAACAGAAAGGGACGGCAACAATTTTGGTTAAGATTTAGTTAAGTTATGCTCTCCACGAATCGGTAGCTTTGTCTTCTTTTTACTAACTGTTTCTAGACGATACCAGTTCCGTCCATGTGGTCTAAACTCGTGCCAAATTGGCCAAAATGGACCTCTATCCTTTATTATTAAATTGAACAACAGTCTCAACTTACCAAATGATGTCCCGTGGGCCCTGCCTGTACACGGAAGTCATATTTTTACCATTTAGATAGCGCGGTGTCTCGCTGCGGCTCCGTGGGAAGGTAAATGGGTTATGTTTTAACATATTACTACTTTGCTTTAGGTACCGGAAGCGATAAATAACACAGAATAAACCAGCTGCTTCATACACTAATTTTAAAATGTTTTTACAGTGTAGTATTGTAGTTTACGCATTGGTATAAAAATTGACAAAAAAAAAGAGCTTATTAAGGAAAGATTTCATGTAGGTTTGTGATTTCTTTAATATGGTAAATGCTACTGCTACGAAACGTCTACGGCGTAGCGGTCGTAGCAAGGCCTAAGCTAAATATTCAGCTTAATATTCAGAAACCGATAATCCTAACTAATTGACGTAATGATTTTGGATTCTAATAGGACATTAAACAATTATTTATAAGTTGAGTATCTACATTTCTCAAGAGCAATAACAATTGACAAAGCGAATATTATTAATATTTTCTTTGCCAAAGAATATTTTCAGAATTGAGGTCTATTTTATCACCTTAGCGACACAACCTAGAATTCCATCAAATCAGAATATTTTATAGTTCCCCGGCCTATTTGTACAGTCAACTTCGCTTCAAATATAGGCGCTATTGCTTCGTCATAAAGACGTTCCGATCAAAGTGTTTCTATGTGTGGTTGCCTGTACATATACCTCTGGCTGTAAAGAGGGATGATTTTCATATATTGTAGTAACATAAATCGTATAAAAATGAAACACAGTGGTCGCGGGCGGCGGGCTCGGTGCCATGAATATCGAACCGACACACCTGCTCTGAAGGGGCGAAGTTTGAGATTCAACACGTTTTTATTCATCTTTCACTGTTTTGTCATTGTGTGGGTTATAGGCTCTGATGAAACGACGAGGGTTTTAGTTTGTAGGTTGACCGCTCTGGGGAGTAGATCAAGTCGACTGAGAGCTCCAGGCAGGGTATACAGGCAGCACCGTTCCCTGTATGTTCCACTTCCCTCAATGGATCTCCCTGCCAAGCGTAGCAAGTACCTATAGTAAATTCGCTCTAATGGGTAAAGACCCTAGCTAGTCCAACAGCGAACCTTTGTGGCTACCATAAGTGTCAATAAAAATTATGTTACAAACTTATTTTCTCTAGCTTTTTTATTTAAATTTCAAGGCACGTGGATTCCTCGCGCGGAAACTGACTCCAATAAATCTTGTGTAAAATTTAGATATCGATTAGATTCGCTCGTGTAATCGTGTCCCTCTTCCGTGTGGGATGTGCAGTCGACCCTTCGATATACCCTTGAAATATAATTTTAAAACCGTTTAAATACGCCTCTATCTTGGATTCTAAATCTTCAGGGACGGACTAGTAAGTACGGGACAGTGAGCGAGACCAACCAACGCCAGTTTTTTTTTTTTTCAGGAAATAAAAAAAAAATTACTTTCCTATACAAATTGACTACCTCGATTAATTTGTATGAAAAAGCAAAAAAAAAAACATTTCCTGAAAGAATTTCCAGGTGAAATTTGGTCAGTTTTGTTGACTGTGCAACCCCTATCAGAATGCGGGAAGCTGTCCCGGTACATAAAAGCACAGAATATATAATACTTAGTTTTTTTTTTAGGATACGCCGACTTAACCGCTGTCAGTGTATTGTGCATTCAAAAATCGCTCACCCGGAATATTACCCTATCTGTTTACTGAGATAAGAGTTCCCATTCAAAACAAAGATTTCCACAATTTCCATATCGATTTATCAGTTGGAGCGTATTCTGTGGGAGGGTAGAGAAAAATGTCAAATGATTTGGAAGAAGATATATTTAAAACAGGATATGAATGGGGTACATAAATGAAATCACCCACAATACGTATCCAAATTGTCTAAAAAGCTTGGGTTTTATTTTAAAATCTAGTCTAGGGCTTCAGTCTAGTCTAGATCATTGGTGAAAGAGACAAAGAAAATATACTAACTCATGAACTTATTAGCACTTATTTTGTTTTGTTTGCAGGCTGAATCACCTGACCGTCCGAAAAGAAAAAGGATTCCGTGCTTTAGAGGGCACGCTAAGCCGTCGGTCGCGGTCGCCGTCTTTGATAGTGGTCGTTACACAAACCATGTCAGAGGCCTATTAGCTGCGCTATTAGGCGGTTTAAAAAAAATTGACACCAGGGTTCATCGAGTCACACGACAAAAGATAGAGATCACTTATTTTGTTACTGACCTTTTCTTTTACTGTGGCGTTGATCGATCTAAGCTTAATTTTTGCCAACTCATCGAATCACCCTAATCAAATAAAGTGAACAGCTAAAAGGATCAAATTATGTTTCAGATCAATAACTTGTATCACAATAACAAATCAGCATTTAATAATCGCGATGACGGCTTGACTAAGCGCATAATCTATACTAATATTATTAATGTGAAAGTGTGTTTGGTCGTCTTTCTTATAAGTCAAAATAAAATTATTCTATGAGAAAACATTATTGTATTGATTCTTGGAGAACATAACTTAACTAAATCTTAACCAAAATTTAATTGTTGCCGTCCCTTTCCGTTCTCTCAGGATAGACAATGACAGGTGATCATTTTAGTCAAGATTTAGTGATTTATATAAAAAGATAGAGTAAAAAGATAAGGTTTTTTTTTCTTTTTTAAACTTGATATAACTAAAAAGTCACGACTTACTCACAAGGGAAACCACGGGGCAGTTAGCTAACAATAATAGAACAGTCAAGAACATAATAAAGTTGCGGGACTCTAACTCCTATAGCATTCGAAATAAGAAATAAATAAAGCTACTTATCAGCTTGGCGTGTTGCCAACTGTACTAAGAACAGGCTAATCGAAAGTGATGGGCCTGTATTTTATGCCTATCTTTGCCTATTTACTTATCCAATTACACAACTACACTACTGCGGTTTTTCTTTCGTGGTTAATATTCTGTGGTTATACTTACAGAAAATGAGAGACATCAAAGAAAAATAATGGCTCGCAGAAAAGAAAAATGAATGTGTATTCTAGTATTTAGTTGAAAGAGCCTTTTATTTTTTGCAGCTTTGTGTAAAGTATTTTTTTTTATTTGACCTCAACATGCCTTAACCTTACGAAGTTTATATTTCGGGAATTCTTTTATGACGCGAGTGAAACCGCGGTACAAAAAGCTAGAACTGAATCAAACTTTGGACTCTCATTTAAATTACTTTGGCAGGACTACCATTTAGGATCAAGGATTTTAACGTGCTTTTCGAAGCACGAGTACCGGTTACCCATCCAAGTTCTACTCATGGCTGAATTTGCTTAACTTTCGCTATCGAACATTATAGGTACAGTAGGCAGCAGGTCGAGTTAACCATTTAACGGACCAATATATACTGGATATATCTACCTGGTTATACTGTATAGCCAGTATAAATTGGTCCGTTAAAGTGGTAACTCGACCTGCTGCCCACGGTACATTTCCATTGGTCCAAAGCGCTACAAAATGGCCCAACAGTTCTTTGACTCCGCCGCCACGGGCTATGTCCAGTCTAGGTCTTAAACTAGTTTGTAGGAACATGATCTAGAATCGGTTTAGCATCCTGTCGTACTTATCCCGAGGTAACAGTGAAATTATGTAGGTGTTGCTTTTCATAAAGGCTCTACCTTCATTCTCAGAAAAATGTTTAAGTAGTTTTATTTAGCACTTTGCCATTTTGCGTTTTTTCACCTTGTTTTGGCAGAATGTATGTAGGGTAGGTAGAGTAATATCTTTCAATATTGTATCACTTCATTCATGCCATCTCTTTACCTTAGGTCTGCTATAAGAGATTTCTTTTTTTCACCTTGTTTTGGCAGAATGTATGTAGGGTAGGTAGAGTAATATCTTTCAATATTGTATCACTTCATGCCATCTCTTTACCTTAGGTCTGCTATAAGAGATTTCTTTTTTTCACCTTGTTTTGGCAGAATGTATGTAGGGTAGGTAGATTAATATCTTTCAATATTGTATCACTTCATGCCATCTCTTTACCCTAGGTCTGCTATAAGAGATTTTTTATTAAAATAGGTGTTCAGCAGATTCATCACATCATACAGAACCATCAAGGATTTAGCTCTTGATTTTGTTATTGCCATTAATGTAACAATTACAATCGTAACATACTTAAATGTTAATAAAATAAATAAAGATTTAATAAAAATCTTCAATATTGATAAACCTTTTTAAGACAAGTCGTAGTTCGTAAAAACAAAGTAATTGAAGGAGGCAAAATCTCCTCAGTAACAACTTAAAATTTGCAACTTGAATATTAGATTTTGAAGTTAAGACTTAGGCAGATTTACGGTTCTTGGAAAAGTTGGAACTGGCTGGAACTTTCAGTCATTAAATAGGCTTCGGTTGAAAAATCTAATCATGAAAGGCATTTTGCCAATTTAGATAAAATTTTGAAAGAGGCGGAGAAGAGGAATGATGTCTTGGAAGTCGATCGATTGTCAAAATGAAAGATAACTTATTTATTCTTTAAAAAATAAAAGACTATAATTTTTTAGTTTGGCTGTATTGGCTAGGGAGATGATGATCAACAACTTCTCAAAAATGTCTGTAAATAAGTAAAAGAGCTATAAGCATGTTCTATTTAGGTTTCCATGAATGACTACATAGAATTTATCAACTTAATACAGCTTAGTTATCATCAAGATACCTCTTTACTTATTGTAATGGTGGTGCTTACTAGAGCACATATCATTTACTTATTTTATTTACATGTAGCAGCCAGCAATATTGTGTGGCTTCGTTCAGGCGGAAATTTTAATCAGAGGGATTGCCATAATCCCACCCGTCGCAAAAGGATTTATATATGTAATTTTATTTTACTATATTTTTATTTACTACGAGGTCTTCGAACCGATGTTCAGTGATAGTTTTCCGTGGGAATAAGATTTATTCCCGTTAAAAGAGTTCTTTGAATACTTTTCAATGTAATGAGGACGTATCTAATTGGTGAAAGATTTTTAATCGATTTAATAGGTTATTCTTATTCTTTTCAAATTTTTGATTTTTAATACGTACTTAAATTGTAATATACGTAACTTGCAGAGATGGTAGAAGAATCAGAAACAACAGAAAAAAGAACTTTCGCTCTAACAACCACAGCAGTTAACCACAGTCTAGACTGAACGTTAGGGATTCTGGTCAGGTCCTTATCGATTATCATTCAGGACCTTATATCGACAGCCTTACGGAATACACGGTTTTTTTTCAGGGTGCAACTAAATAGATACTGGGATCGCTGAATTCCGCGTTGTAGTTTTCGTCTATTAAACAATTAAAGTATAAAGTTTAGTTTTAGTCGAAGTTGATGTTATGTTATGCAATGTTGGTGTTTTGCGTTGTTGGTATTTCGCTGAAGTAGTTTTTTGTGTAGAGTTAGTATGTTGCGTTTTAGCGTTTTTTACGTCTATAGATCTACTGAGGTTTTAAGAAATCGGTCTCCATCTACCAATTTCAACTCAATCTCGTCTGACAGCCGTTTGATGTCAGATTAGAATAGCATCTGTTTCCGCGGGTGTCAACTGTCATTAGGACTTGACTAAAGGAAGGGAAAGGGAGCCCAGAGAATGGGCAGAAGCGTTCCCCGTGAATACGACATCTAATCTACTTGTAGCACTACTCTCGCCAATCCGCCTGCCAAGCGTGTTGAGTATGACAACTAACCCCCCAACTCAGGGAAGGCCTGTGGGGAAGGCCTTTGTCTGACGTAGACTGTTGTGGATAGTAACCAGCTTAGATCCCAGACGCCTTAAGCCGCCCCTCATTCAGATTGGCGGCACGCGCCCGAACCTTTACTTAGTGCGTGGCGTTTGGCCGTGAACCGAGTTTATTGGTTAGGGTGATAGCATTGTGCATAAGAGAGCGACAGGCGACAGAGATTTCATTTTTTATCATACCTATCGGCTATAAATTCTGCACGGCTGTAGATCTTACGCACGTAGTATATGTAATCAGAATAAACGAGCTACTCCCCAAACAAACTGTAAAATCCGTAGAGAACAGAAAGTTTTTGTTTGCTTCGGAGGGCACGTTATGCCATCGGTCCTGATCCTGAAGGTTGCGTCCATAACCCTGCCAGAGGCTTATTAATTTAAAATATCTGACTCCGAGGCTAGACTTGGCAACCCACTCTATAAAGAAGATTAAACATAACGATTATCATTTTCAGGCACCAGATTTTATCTTAAAATTCTCTGTTACAAAAATAAAATAGTCCACTTTAATGGCAAAAAGCTTTTTATTACGTTGATGCAAAAATACGAGTCGAACGGAGTCCATTAACCAAATATGACAACTGAAATGAAATGTAAATAAGTCCTCCAATATATTATTTTCGTCCTGCACTTATTTATGTATGAGCTGAATATTTTTTCTATTTTGTGATTGTTAAATATCGGGTTTTAAATCATACGTCGACCCGAGGTTTAATATTTATTATTTACTTTTTTTAATGATAACTAGGATGGAAGGATCGTTTACCTTTTTTAACTCTTTATCTAAACTCTACACTGAGGTTTTTATTTATGAAGCGATTTCAAGATTGAGTGCAATATTAAGTATTTGACTAGTCATTTTGTACCTATGACATTCTGATACGAACTCAAACTCGCTGTCAGTCTCACGAGCTGATTTACTTATGTGCGGGCCTTTAATGTAACAGCACCCTAAAAAGTTTGTCTATAAATTCTATTCCATTTCTTAGGAAAGTTAGTAAGTTTGTGTTAAGTCTTTAGGTGCCTATCTACTTATCTATCGACGGCTTATTATCTTTCAATACCATCGCAAACTGTGGGTACAGTCAGCTACGAAACTGACAAATGAAGATAAATTGAGTTTTATTACAGACTAGCTTTCTGTCAGCGGTGTCACCCGCTGCTAAATAAGATTTCCCGTGGGAATGGTGTTTTTTCCCGCGGTAAAAAGTAGCCTATGTTACTCAGGGTGAACGTAGCTTTCTAATGGTGAAAGAATTTTTGAATCAGTTCAGTAGTTTTTGAGTTTATTCGTTACAAACATACACACACACACACAAATATAAATCTTTCCTCTTTATAATATTAGTATAGATATAGATTGAGTAATAAACGTATTGTTTTATTAGAATTCTGTCCTGCTTCTATAGCTACAGAAATATATTAGATAGAAGAAAACGAGTAAAACTTTTGTATTTATCTCTACTTATTCTGTGATCGTTAAGTACACAAAATCACTGCTATATGTTAATATTTGATAAATATAGATTTGCTTCGGTATGTGTTTTTATGTCCAAAATTACTTCCAGCTACTATAATAATATTTCAATCACATTCGAATGGGGATGTATTCGGAGAACCATTCGCATTCGCAATATTTCGTATGCTTAGTCGTATGCGATAAACTTGACACCGATCGAGTGTCAGGAAATAAATTGGCACTTTGGCTTGGCACGCGTCGCTTGTATGAACTCGCTTTAAACGAACGTGGCGAAAAGAGGAACTAACGCCGCCATCTTGAGATTTGACATTAATTTGACAGTTCTCCTTATACTGCAGCGCCCCCGCCCACGTTCATAAAGATCAGCGTCGTACTGTACGCGGTATGACTTTATGATGCATTTAAAACAATGCCCAAAACATTTTGAATACTGAATACTAATAGTTAAACACTGTCTTACGAGTGACATCATGTATTTACATAAAAAGCTTTTAACCAATGTTGAAATAATGCAGTCGAAACTTAGCAGACTTACTTATTAAAAAATATATAAAACAAAACTATTTACTTTTACAGTCGTGTGTTTAATGTCTTTTATTATTTTAGTTACTAGAAATTAACATGTTAGGTAAGTAATAAAAACTCAAAGATGCGTACAATACAAACAATAGACCCCCACTATTTTACAGGCTAATAAAATGCTTACGTAAAATATTTCGCCTGATATCCCTTTTCATACTTACCCCTTGAGTTTAACTGCTCTGTAATAAAGTTTGTTTTCCGTGGTTATCTGCGATGGAGCGTAGCACACCCATGGCGCCGTTCGCAGTAAAATAGTTAAGCTAACACAATAAAATGTAGCTCTAAATTAGCTACTCGTTTTACAAGCAATAAATATAATTGGCTGCTGCTGGGGGCGCCACCGTCACGCTCGAAATTTAAACTGGCGACAATTTGGTTACGGAAGGGTGTGTGCCAGAAATCAAGTGGTGTAATCGAGTTTTCGACTAGACGCCAGAATAGACCCCCCGTGAGTAAACATGAGGGCTATGAAATTATGAATGTATCAATTTATATTGATTAAAATGTAAACTGGTGATGGCAAATTGCGATTGTAGCTCCATTGTATTTTCAATCAACGAGAAACATAATATTCAAACACTCGTTACTCTATTTTGGTACATCTGCCTCTGCGGTCCGTTGTTCTGAGGAGTGAACACTTTATCAGGAGATAGTAGGGTTTGAATCCCACGGGGAAAGCACTAAGTTGGTTTTACGTTTTTGTAAGATTGTTCCCGATTCGAACCTCCAGACTACCAGATTGTCGCACTCGCATGTAAGCGGACTCGACGTAACCGGAACTCGACGGAGACGGCATAATTCGTCAGTCCTTCAATTGCCGACTCCTGTCTCTGATAGAGGTAGTCAAACCATTTTCATTCTGACGGTTTCATTGGTCATTAGTAATAAAGACACTGAAATTCTCGTTACGGTACAACATTATATCAAAGAGAGCTGGACTTCATGAGAAATCGTGTCACTCTTCGTTTAACATTGGAAATGTGACGGTAAATTTCTACGTCCTTTGAAATATACTTTGTTGCAGGAAAATATTTTAGAGTGACGTTTCTTAGTAAAATATGGGTTTGCAATGTAGCCGACATTATCCAGTGCTGATGGTTCCGGGTTTGGTTTCCAGCCGTATAGATATTTAAATGATGAAATCAAATAGTATACCCACTGATTTGAGAAGTCGCTGGCAACGCCTTTTACTATTCTGTGGGCTGGGTACACCTAGTACTTAATTTTAAGTTAATTTATTCCGTTTTTAAAGATGACTTGAGTTTTACTTTACTATAAACTAAGTAATCTACAATATGAATGCAAAATAGTAAAATCCGTTCTCTAGTTTCTTTCTGTGCCCAGCCTGGCGACGCGGCCCGTTCGCCACAATGGGTTTAATGTAATTTGTTCATTTCATTCATCCCTGCGTTGGTTGTGTTGTGGACTGTGGTTGCCGTTTTATTTTTCTTCAAAGAACATTTTTAATTGTTATATTCCAAATAATGAAGGGTGTTTCTATTATTAAAGTAATTGACTAGCTAATTCTGATACGCCAGTAGCGCGAGGATGGAGCGTTACATCATTGTATTATAAATTAGACGACGATGGGTTATTAGGAGTCTAACACTTCAGCAATACACATTCATTTTCTCGTCCGTTAAAAATATTTTTCAGACGTAAAACATCTTTTACTAAACGTAGAATGTAGAGCCAATTCCAATGTCTACAGTGACCTATCTATGACCAAACAACACCATGGGCGTACTTTTAAAGCCTGGATAAGCGCTAGTGCTATTTCGTACCAACAAAATTCCGCACAATGCAAATCCCGTTGTTTCACGCTCCGCAGATGTGGCAGTTTACTAACACTGTTTGCCTTTTATGATGAAGTTGTGTTGAAAAGTAAAACATGGTTTGTGGAGAATGTAAGGATAAGGATATATGAAAATAATGTTCAGCGTTCTCGTAAATAACGGAGATTTTATGTGGAGATAAAATGAATAGATGCATTGTCTTAGTGAGATGGAATGCATTGTACTATACTAAGAATGACGATGTTAAGTAAACTCCCTCTCCGGCTCGAAGGACCATGTTGAAAGCAAAAATAAATTATTTAGGCTGATTTATGGGTTTTTGGGTCACACAGGTGTTCTGTTCGACTTGACTTTTTTGACTGACATCAGGTTGCCCCCACACAAAAATAGTTATGTTCTTAACAGTCAAGTGGTCTGTCTTGGGCCCTTAACCTAGGCGTCTGACGTTACTTTGGCAGTTAGCCTATGTTTTTTTTGTTTGTTTTGATATTTCCATTGCAATGACGCCATTACGTCACCATTAAAAGCCATAATAGAGATGTAATAAATATAATGTAGTTCGCGGTCACCATTTCCGTTTTCAAACCCATCACCACCACGACTGACTGCATCAGACCGTGAAGAGATAACAAGCGAACCTATTATGGTTTTTGTAGGTTAATAGAATTAGGTACTGTTTGAAGGCTTTATAAATTATTGTGCCTTCTGTACTTAAAGATTCTTTCCATTCATGTAATGTAAGGCATCGTTACCTCTGTCTTAAGTACGTAGCATACAGCTTGTTTATTGAGCTAAAGGTTAGGTTAGGTAGTTTAGGTACCTACCTACAATAAGTTAATATATAACTAGGTACTGCGGAGACAGTTAGCCGCTGACTAGGAAAAGTCAGTGTCACATAACTTTAGTCTATTCGTCATGTTCCTTCTTTTGACGCTGACCGTTTAAAATATGAAACTGCAATAGGAATTCAATTCAGTCATAATACTAAAAATCTTTTCCTACGGAACTACAATCCAAAAAAAAGTTGCTTGCCTATAATATATGTGACCACAGTAATGTACAACAGTATTTGATTACCACTTCCGCTTTTTAGAACTCTACATCGACACGGTTCTCTGCCTATCCCGCAATGGCCCTGCAGCCAACCGTGATCAGCTAACAAGTGGACTATTATGTTTTATGTAGGTTAATAGAATTAGATACTTACTTACTTGTACCACACTTGTACTGAATGTGGGAGGCTTTATACACATTTGATTTATTTAAGGTAGTTTGTTTGTTCAATTGTTTCCCATTGGAACAAAACTAAGTGTAAGAGATAACAAGAACGCGCGTGTTCCAGTGATTTTAATGTGGACGTAGGTGGAGTTTTCAAAAAAAAAATTACACTTACTTCGCGGGCTCAGCGAGCCGAAGTGGATCTTGGCCTTCGACATAAAAGAGCGCCATTTTTGTCTATCATGTGCTAAAATCTGACCAGTCGAACATTTCCAGCTCCTTCTGGTCTTAAGCGATTTCATCCTTCTGGCGATATCTTGGACGCGTAATGCCAAACTGTGTACCGACCCAGACAGGCGTTGCTCTGAGCTCGATCATATTTTGCTCTTGTAGTTGAAGAACAAACTGTATAACTATTCAGACAGGTGTCTGAGGACGCCCCACCCACCGGGCGACGCCCTAATTTTTCTACAAACGTTTGACTCTTCAACAAAAGGTCATTTGTCACACGCTTATTCATGTGATTTGATGATAGTGATGAGGCAACTAATACATTATAGGTAAATGGGACGAGATAAATTTTTAGATTTGTATTTGAAATAAGCCAGAAGTAAAAACATGTTTACTAAAAACTTGTTCATTTGAACAAAGACTTTTCATTCTGACTAAGATATGAACTGAGACATACTAAAGCCGTATAGAAGGATTAACCTAATGCAAGTGAACAAACGTGGAGCAGATACTTAATCGCTAAAAGCAACGGCGGCGACAATAGCATTAGCTTTATTTATTGTAAGAATAAGAATAGACCAAGTTGTATGGCCTTAGAAATAACTATAAAATCCTACATGATATTTATAGGATACTACTTTTTTTAGTCAAATTTATGAGTGATCAATTTACTTTTCAACATGAAAATAGTGTAAATATGACGTTTGTTAAATAGGATAGTATAATAAATAGGATGATGAAAATATTCATAAAGAATATTTTTATACGAAATTTATTTTTTTGTGGAAAGTGTACTTATATGGTTAGCAGTAATTGTTTTAAATTAAAAAAAATAGTACTGCTGTTATTTCAGTATAGTGTTAGAACTAAAGAGAGACGCCTCTAATCAGCGCTTCATCAGTTACTTTTGACTCTATTTATCTGAACTTGACAGGGTTTAGAAATTTAGCTCTTAGAAAGTAGCTTCGTGCCCATTTAGTCTTGTACAGTACAAAATCACTACAGCCTCAGGCTTAGTATAACTAGCACTACTACTTATTGAAAACGGGAATGCCTTCACCTACGCTCTTTCCTTAATAATCTGTTAAACAAAAACCTTATCTGGTCGGGCATTATGGTTTTGTTAGTTTTTTTTCGAATTTGATAAACACAAAATTTGCGTAGCTGCATCGTAGACACTTACTACGGCGTAGTAAATATCAACATGTAATGTGTTAACATTGTTTTTGCTTTAATTTTATGGGTCTTTGAAAGTGTCCAACAAAATTAAAAAGTTTTTAAGGGCAGCCTACGGATAGACCTCAGAATAGGGGGATAGACCGACAGACATGACAGAATGATCATTTGATCAGTGTTTCTATAAAATGAGTTTAGCTTTCTCGTAGCTGCGAATCCTTCATATTAAATGTAAATAGGTAAGAAATTCTTTCAGGAAAAGAAGAGTTCCCAAAAGAAATTGGCTGATCGAGTTGTTCATTTTATATGAGGAAGTCAATTTTCTTTTTTTCATTACTGAGTTTTCTGGTAAAAGTTACTCAGTTTCGCTAACTGAGCAACGCCTATCAGTTTTCGGGAACCTGTCCCTTACACCCGGCATAGTGTGCGCAAATGTTGGAGCCAGTCAACTGGGTAACAAAGTCACACACGCGAAGACATTACCCTACTCCTGGCTTCGCGCAGTCGGTAGCAAATCCAGCGTTTGTACAGCAAATAGCAGCTGTAATCGTATTAAGTTTAATCCTCTCTTAATCTGTTCTTTACACACTTCGTACCCGCTCCGGGTGGTCTGTTTACACGAACACGCTTGGCTATGTAGGTACTGACTTCACGCATTATCTTTCCTACGAACTGGTCCTGAGAAATTCAAGCTTGCAAAGTTTTGAACCTACTTTATGAATACAGGTTGAGCTTTTTTTATTGCTAGATTGTATAAAGTTACTCCGTGAGGGACCGCCTGCTACAAAACTTCATTATGAAATAGATTCTCGTATTAATTAAATTAGGTACTCCTCGTATATATATTTCCCGGCAATATCCTAAGTAATATCCTTACCAACTAATTCATTGAATGTGCTTCGGACGATCCCTAACTGGATCCAGGCGGTTGCCCACTAATCTGACTAAAGTCTGCCGAGTGCCGACGAGATTTTTCCAGTTTATCCGAGAAAAGGCAGGGTAATGTTTCCTGACAAACAATGTTTAGGTAAGTCAATTAAAAGACGAAACGTTTAGATTTTCTTATTTCGAAGTACCTACGATAAAAGTATGTATTGTCCATTATAACGTTAATAATAGTGGATGATAAAGAACAATAAACTCATGATTATTTGAAAAATCCATTCAATCTTAGCACAATAGACTTATTATTGTTTACTCCATTTTTATAGCATTACAAAATTTATTGACGAAATAAAATAATTACGTAAGTTATGATGATTTATAAATTAAAGACCATAGTTAGAGAAGCAACGGTGAGTATAAGACTTTGAAACTATGACGAATAAAGAAATAAGTACCTAGTCAATGGCTCTACTTACACTACACTTTGTCTTTACCAGTCCACTCTGGTCTCTCTTCCTCCAGCCGCCGGGTCATCTACTAATCTGCCTAAAATCAATCATCCTCCTTTTCCGCGGGAAAACAACTCATTCCTACAGGAAAACTCATTTACCCAATGTGATTAATAAAGGCATAATCAATAGGTATCTAACTAAACTCTGTTCTTACTCCGGCCGGGTCGTCCATTATCCTTCTCCTTTACCGCGGGAAAACAACTCGTTCCTACGGGAAAACTCATTTACCTAATGTGAAAAGGATAGCTTTACTAGCTATCTAACTAAACACTTAGCTCTGGCTAAATTAATTCTCTCTTTACCGCGGGAAAACACTTTTAGCCCGGGGTGAAAACTAGTCTTATCCAATACAGAAATAAAATCAATAGCTATCTAAATCCAAACACTTTGCTTTTCATCCTCTCTGGTCTCTAACTTTCTCTGGCCAGGTCGTCCACTAATCTGGCTAAAATCCTACTCTCTGTGGCGGCAAAGATAAACAGAGCAGACTTTCCCACTGCATTCAGGGTCCCATGTTTATGTTAGGTTTTACGTAGAAATACATTGGATGGAAGTATTTTTTAAGGTTAAAAGCATTGATATACAGGGTGTAAAAAAAGTACTACGTTCCTTTAACCCACATGTTCTACTGATAATACCAAACAATTTTCCCAAAGCAAAAAAATTTTAGCTCGAAAAAAAATTTTGCCATTTCCATACAAAGATACTTGCAGTTTTGTATGGACGAAGCAAAATTTTATTTCGCGTTACAAAAACTGTGCTTTGGGAAAGTTGTTTGGTATCGTCAGTAGAACATGTGGTTCGAAGGAACGCAGTACTTTTTTTTACACCCTGTATATATTAGGAGTTAAAAAGTAGATTTAACAATGGCCAGTAAAAAATACTCCTTGCAGTTATTTTTTAACACGAAAATTGGCCTAGTCCGTGTATTGATAGAATATTAAGACGTATTTTTAGGCTCGTATTTATAAAGCAATCTCAAGATTGAGAACAATATTAAGTATGAATTTGACAGGTCGTTTTGTACTGAAATGACATTTCTGATACGAACAAACTCGCTGTCACTCTTGAGAGCTGATTAGAAATACGGGCCTTAGCATAATATCAGAAATAGATATTCACAGAATATCAAACAATGCTGTCGATTCTGACTAACACCTACGCAATCACATTCTAATTTTAATTCAGTCCCTACTCGTTTCATTCTCTAATCAACGATTTTCTATTTCTACCTTAAAATTGTTTATGCAAGTAAGTCGGAATCGGCAAACAACACGAATAAGTCATAAGTAATACAAAAAGTACATACTACATACTTATTAAATTAAAACGACATTCATCTAAATATTTTGAATTTATTTATATAACTTCATTTATCTAGCTATTAACCGCAAAGAAAAAAACGCTGAAAATAAGTCCCATATCAGCATTCAGCACTGAAATCTGAGAAATGAGAATGGAAATCAGTACGAAACGAACCCGCTATAAAGGAAAACGAATAACAAAAGAAATATTGTTGCCTAACGTAATATAAGGGGACGTCGAGAATACCTTAACTTGACTGTCTGGCTGTACGTACATAAGTATATTGGTAACGTCGCTTCCCAAACAAGAAATCGATACTTTCCGTAGGTAGTCCTTATTTATTGCGTTGAGCGAAGATTTTTGATGTTGGAATCACAGTCAGTAAGTATCACAGGAAACAATTTTCGTTAGTATCTGGTGGTTCGACGATATCGTCAAAATAATAAGAAAGAACGAGATGAGACTAGCATAGAACCTTGAGGATTAGCGTTATTAAGAGGAGGCCTATCTATACCCAGCAGTGGGTGAATGTGGGCTGAAAATGATGATGTTGATGATGATGATGATACTTTTTAAGAACCCCTCGATACAAATCTACTACTAAATAACTATTTTAAAGTTTAAAAGTTTTTCTTTTACCCTTTAGTTAGAATTACGTGTCTTGCGTGCGGCTGATGCGGTATGTAGGTAGGTGAAAGTAGCCTACCTACTTATCAGAAATCTAAAACGGCACCAAATTATCAAATTATCGTTCTTCCTTTACTACAGTAAATAAATAAATACCTACAGTAAAATGCGACAATAGCCCTTCTAATGTTAATAATTTATCAACGCCAATTGCCTATAGTACTAAAAAGAAAAACACTTACAGCAACAAGCGAAGCAAAAATAGAAACTCAATTAAGAATCGCTTAAGTCCTCAGCACGCAGCATAATAGGACTAGCAGGATATACAGGGTGTTACAAATAAGTGTAAGGAAAAATTACATGGACATAAAACTGTGCAATAGAATGACAATAAAGTATGTACTCGTCTCGTCTCGTGTGATGTGATAAAAAATTTACTTTTTTAAAGAGAAAGAAACCAAAATAAAAAAAAATCACGCACAGAGGTAAGGTAAGGTATAGGGAGAGAAGAAATTTCGAAGTAGATAGATAGATAATGGATAGGGTTCGTCGGGTCTATCGACTCGAAACCTAAGACTAAGGAAAAAAGACACGACAAGAAGAATGGATAGATAAATAATATTTTTTGTCTCTTTTCGAAGTACATTTCCAATTGGATTGTGTATTGCTGGTTTGTCGGCCAAAAAAATAATCACAACAGTTACATTACAACAAAAAGGTCGAGTAACGCTTTAAGTTTAATAGGATATTTTTGCACCACCATGTACGCAACATTAAGCCTATCAATGTATTAAACTGAATGAAATACTGCCCTGGCAGCTGCTACGCAACTTGTCACTTACAGCTTACCTAGAATACGCTATTGCAGCCGTATTAGTATTCAAGATAGCTGTTCGAAATTGCTGAACGAACTGACATTAATAACTTACTGCCTAGGGGCAGACAGAAGACAGACCAACAAGATAAAACTAAGGTACTTTATAATAAGTTGCTTGCTTAAAATTACCCATGCCTAGTTCTTTATGATTGTAACAAGGAGGATAACAACATACCTCTAAGTGGATCAATTCTTATCATAACCCATTTAGCTTTAGGAGTCCGGCGCCAAACAGCTTGCTGTGTTCCGTCGGTGCGTCTGGGTTAGCTCGCTCCATCGTCGACTCTCTCACGGTCATCGCTGACCTTTGTGTCTAGACTCTCTTCTCTCTCTCTCTAGACTCTAAAGTCTAGAGCTAACCCATTCCAATTAAAAAAAAACTATTGATGTCCCATGGAATTTGGATCTACGACGAGAAACAGGTTTATTTCATTCATTTTAAGAACTCTATTGGCATGCTATCAAGCTTTTTTCGACCCCTAAATTTCTCTATCTATGGATCTGTAAATTAATCTATAAATCAGTCCAGAAATACAAAGAACTACCCTCATCTGCTTTTTGTTGTTGGATAAAAAACAAAGGCCTTGCAATTTATTCGGCTGATCAATCCTGCCTTCTTGCCGCCGAAATTAATTTAGGTTCGGCCCTCTAACACACTTCCTTATTTCCTTTGCGTTTTTTTTAAGTGTGTTGTTGAATTTTCCTCAAGCCTCCCTTTGTGAAACGTTGTTATGGAGCTGTTTAAATAGGATGTTTTAAGTTTAATTAAAACCTACTATTAACAAAGAACGTTTATTTTTTTAGCATTTTCAAAAGTCGTATTTCATAAAATGCCAGTGGTAACTAGATGGCATCGAGAAGACGCGTCATCATTTTGCATGCGGTAAAGTAAAAATTAATATTTTAATGAAAAATAATGTAAAGCTTCATGCAATTTAGAACCGTCATTGTAGAGTCATCATGTTTTAATATGTTGACAATACGAGAGCTGGGTGGGTATAGATGAGGCCAGTTTAGGTCATTCAACGCTTTCAGGTAATCTAGTTTCTTAATTTAGTTTACGTAGTAGGAAATACTTATGATACAACTCTACATTTTCTTCCACATTTTGTGACACAAATCCTGTAGATGACTTTGACAGCACGTTACGAAACGAGAATACGTCCGTTGGGTACAATTTGCCAGGCCCGCGCCTCCATTGCGAGGCCACCCCATTGTACAGTCAGCATCATGTCAATGTTGACAATACCAATGCCAGTTGAGGTCATTCAACGCTTTCAGGACTAATCTACCTGCTATCGAGATTGAAATAAGAACTAATCTAGCTGCTAACATGATGGATGTGTTACATTTTTTGAATGGAAATTGATATCATTCTCTTGACAAAACAAAAATCGAAGGGAAAATTGCTGTCTTGACGTGTTCATGAAAATAAATTATCCATACAATTTCAACAACCCGCAACCGTATAACTGTAAAGTTTTCTTATTTCAATCTCTGCAGGAGCTAAAGTTGCCCAGCAAGCGTTAAACTTGTCCCCTTGAGTGTACCACCGCTTTTTTGCTTTGTCAGGCGGCCGGAGTCGTCATTTATTATGGTTGTATAACTGTGTGGACGACGTTTCGACTCGCGATGGAGTTGAATAAAACGATGGTTTCGTTCGTGTACAGTTTCGGTGCGGTTTCGGATGTGGCGTCGTAGCGTGTATCATGGTATGCTATCTATGATCTACTTTGGGTGGTAAGTTTTTGGAAACTTGTAGAAGTTCAGTACTTCTACGAAAGTACCTGCAGCGCTTTTAGAATGTTACAGCGTAGTATGTAAAGAATTTAGCAAAATGCTCTCTAGTAGTCTAGAAAATGAATTTCAAAATTTTGTAATGACACACCCAAAATATCTGTAAGTTTATCTTTTAATAATTCACCTCCATTTTTGTACCTTCTTGCATGTTATTTTCATTCGTAAACTAATTTAACTTACCCTATTAATTATATGGCACAACAAACACTTTGTGCATATGAAACTTCTTAGCACAATAACTTAGTAACACAAACACCTGCGCCACTCTACGTATCTGAAGAGTTTTCTAAAGGAATTGCACATAGAACATTCCCTGGGCTGGAAGAAACTAGTCAAAGTTTTCCACTTTACGGCCATATGGGAGGTTGGGAGGGCTAAATCAACGTTCTTCAATCAATGACAGAAACCTTTCCAAGTAGGTAATACGGTCACGAATTGAATCCCGATCTCGACTTCTCTCCTCAGGGACTGAGGGATACAAAACTAATACCTTCAGGCCTCAAGTAATTCCGTCTAATTACCTGCTTTCCGATCTGTGTAGGCCTTTTCCGCATCGACGGAAATACTCACTGATGAAAATTATATTGTAGCTTAAAATACTAGAGTAAGTAGAGCAAAGTAATCATACTTTCGTACTTTCCAAAGATATGAGAGTATAAAATATATGTTACAAAGTTAAATGAGATTGCAATCGGAAGATATTATGTTCATATGGAGCATATTGGAGCAGACAGAGCGCTGTTTCGACTCATTCTTATTCTGTTTACACAAACCAGCTGCTGCAACACTAGCCGCTCGTAAAAACGCAATTGGAAACAGAATAAAGCGTGCATTTTTAATGCTCGCTCCAACGTTTTTACAGCCCCATTGACATTAATATCCTACGAGCTACGCAGGAAAGAAGACATTAAAAATCATATTTATCATTCATAAAATTCTTTAATTACTTTCCTATACAAACATCAGCCAATCGAACTTCACTTAAAAACTACACAATAATTTACAGTCTTTCCAATTAATACTTAAAAGATTTTATTTAAAAAAGTAATAAATACGACGAAGCAATTCTGTAGAAATGCGAAAATTTGGTATCGTTATTGTACAAAAGTTACACGGCTATAGAAATAGATTACATGATCTATTATGTACAACATCGGACGATTGAATTCGTCTACAACAAAACAATGCTTAGTCAGCGATCGCCTACGGCATCTAAGTTTAACAGGTCTGTCAGCAACAAGAGATCCTTTATACAATTCATACGAGGTACGTTTGGACTGTGTGCTGCATAACCACGGACTGCGGCTGGTGGTGCCTGCCGTGGCCATGGTAGTCGTTGGACGAATAGTCAGAGTCTATAGTCGAATAGATATGTTCGGAAAGCGGTCGGTCGCACGGAGACCGCTCTGCCGAGTTAGCGGACTTACCACACAGGGTTTGGCATGTACTATTTAGCACAGAGGCATCCACCGTGTAAGTATTTGAGTTCCTCCCATAATTTAGTCTTTTTAACTTATGCCCGTGCTTCTTCGAAGACGGCATGGCGTATCGTAACCTTTCCCAAAAACGTTTCTCTTTCCACGTTATCTCCAAACCCGTTTTGAAATACGACTTTAATTCCGGATCTCGTGGGATGAGCCCCACGGCGACTAATATTAATTTGTGTGGATTCTTTCGAAGCGCTCGCTGCAGCGCCTGACGGAACTCTAACTGCGACCACTCGGTCGTGATAAAGTTCTTTGTTAGAACTACTACGATACGCCTCGACGCCTCCGTGGCCTCCACTACCAGGTCGGGAAACTGCGCGTACGTAGCCTCGAACTGAGGTACGTCCCTGTAGTGCAAACACAGGTGGTATGATGGGTAACCGTTTTCGAGCTCGCGGGCTAAATTATCTACAACGAATTCCTCGTCCTTAGGACTGTAACAAACGTAGGCGTCGTAAAGCTTATCGGCGTCCTCAAAACCCGCTAAAGGAGAGAGCTTTATACCGCAATTCGAATACAACCACATTCTACAAGCGTATCTAAATGTGAATACTAAGGCTAGTATTAATAAAATAAGCATGAAGCCAGTCAGCACGGAGGCTAGTAATGGCAGGTTGTGGGAGACGAAGAACGCGCTTATCATGGAACTGTCGCTTATTTCGCTGCACACTGTCACATTTAAATTCAATGGCTTTTTCGTCGGGCTCACGTTCTCATTCCGGCACCATAAGTTATGGACGTCGATAACCTTTTCGACGTTTTGCGACACGTAAGTGAGGAACCCTTGTAAATATTTACATTCGCATGACCACCGGTTATTGCCGAGGTATAAAGTTTGTAGCCTTTTGTTATTGTCCAAATGCCACAGTCCGTAATTCACGAGTCTGTTTCCGTCCAGCCGTAAAACTTCAAGCGCTCCCAGATATGAAAAAGTTTTATTTGAAATATACTCGATTTCATTACTTTGGAGATACAGTTCTTTCAAATTGCTCAACTTGGAAAATTCTGAGCCCCGTAATTGCTTCAGTTTGTTATTATCTAAATGAAGTATTTTCAGGTCAGTGAGTTTATTAAAAGTGTTATTATTTAGATTCGCAATATTGCTAGAGTTCAAATATAATACAAGAGCTTTGCGCACTGGATCGAAAACAGATTCGTTGAGTTCATTATAATGGTTTCCATCTAAATAAATATGCGTAGCATCTATAGGCAAGTACTGAGGTACATGTTTTAGTTCTTTCACAGAACAATCGACTACATTTGTCGTTTTCGTGGAATCATGATAACAGGAACAATTTCTGGGACACACAGTTTTGCAATGACAGATATGGAAATCGCAACAATCACAATCGTCCGGGCAGTGATGGTCGTATTTACATAAAAAGTCTTTGATATGTAAAGAGCTGACGGGGAGAAATTTAACGCCGCGGACATACGACTCCTTGCAAATTACATTTTCCAGATCCATGACCCGGGGGTATTGTCGGGAAGTAACCGAGTTTATAAGCAGAAGCCATTTCATTGTGCAATCACAGCGGAAGGGATTACCACTAATGTAGAATTCTGGCAATGCTCGCTCGTCAGCCACTTTTGAAACACGCAGACTATTTATGTCTAAGCTTTCAATCTCATTGGCATACATATCGACGCGGGTCAAATTACCTTTCTCTAAGAACGTGTCTGTCTCTATGCTCGAAATAAAATTATTGTTTATAAACAAGAGTTCTACGCTATTGGGAATCGACAGGGCGGATAGTGCCACCAGTCGATTATGGCTCGCGTCCAAAGTTTTGACGTGGAGCTCCTTTTGTATCTGATAGTAATTTCCGAGTATCTCTATAAAGTTGGCGTGAATGTCCAACCACTTCAAACTTCCCGGAATGAATGCGTAATCAAACCAAACCAAATGGTTTTCGGATAGGTTCAGCCATAGCAACTTTGTCAATGACACGAACACACCATTTATATCAGAAATGAAGTTGGTGTCTAAACGAACGGCTTCCAATTGCGTGTTCCTTTGAAAGGTTTCTGTTTGGATCGACTGTATTTTATTTTTGGCCAGATTGAGCACTTGTAGATTGGGGAGCCCCCAGAACATGCCCGCCGTGAGGTTACCGATCTGATTGTCGATCAGTCTAAGTCCAGTCAGCTGCGTTAAATTTTGAAACGAGCTATTCGTTATCTCAGTAAGCAAGTTCTCTCCTAAATCTAACGATTTCAAGAACGGTAATTGCAAAACTGCTTCGGGAACTTTAGTTAACTTATTAGAACTTAGATCTAACTCCTTCAAATCGGAGCAATTTGCAAAAGCATTTTTACCGATGTGAAACAGTAAATTGTTGTTCAAAGTGAGCTTATTCAAAATGAACAAACCGTTGAAAACGTGGTCCTCGATAGATTTTAGTTTGTTTTGACCCAAATTTAAGGTGTGTAAATTAAAAAGAGGTGAAAAAGAACTATCCTCAATGGACCCTATAGTGTTGTTGCTTAAATTAAGGATCTGCAAAAAGAACAGATCTTTGAACATTTTGCGGGTTATCTGGGTGACCGAATTCTGGGACAGGTCGAGCACGATTAATCTTATTAGACCCCCAAACGTTTCATCTTCTATGTGGTCGCTCGTCAATTTATTCGCCGAAAGATCTAAAACGAGAAATTGTTCTAGCCGATTAAATATTCTCTTGGGTAAGGTTTCCAACTCATTATTCTGCATATAAATTTCACGGATTTCTCTCGTATTGTAGAAAAGTCCCTCCGGCAAATACTTTATAGCGTTATCGGAGAGGTTCACAACCTTCAAGGAGAGTAAATCGCTGAACACCTCAGCCGGCAGCTCGTTGATTTTATTGTTCTGCAGGAACAGCTGCGTCAGTCGTCGTAGATGCAATATCTCCGAGTCGGCCGGCAGCGACATGATATCGTTGTGGCTCAGGTCGATGGTCTGCAGCGTCGAGCCGCACTTGTGACCGAAGCCCAACTCGTCGACAAACTTGATCTTGTTGTGAGTCAAATTGAGCGAAATTATATTTTCTAGAGCACAGAACAAGTCCGACGGGATCTTTCGGATGTTGTTGTGGGCCAGGTCGAGCGTGTGCAACTCCCTGAGGCCATTGAAAGCGCCGAGAGAGAGTTCTAGCTCTCTGTTGTTGCCCCATTCGTCGTTCATGGAGCGTATCGTTAAAGTTTTCAGTCCTCGCAACCCTTCGAACACGTTCCCGGGGAGGCGGAGTATCTTGCAGTTGGTGATGGAGATCTCGGCGAGGCCCTGCATCCGGCCGAAGTGGTGGTCCCGGAGCGAGCTCTCGACGAGCCGCGGGCCGCAGCGGATGGCGAGGCTGGCCGCGCCGTCCGAGTGCGTCGAACCGACCACATCGCCGCCGTCGGCGGACAGCGCGCGGACGTTGCACCGCACAGCACCGTTCTCACCGGACACTCGGAAACACGCATCGGAATCGGGCGCTTCCGTAAGCGCCGCGCCCATCACTAAACAAAAGAGTATCGCGTTGATTATCATTTTAAACACTGCGTCCATGACATCTTCACCACTGTCGAAACGTTCGTATGAAAAAATATGTGCTTAGCTATGTGACTGCGCTCAGCTGTTGATCCGGGTGTGGAGGCGCGGGGGTCGATGCGGGTTGGTCGCGCGGTGCGCGCGTGTGTGCGGCGTGTGTCGCATGGCAGCACTTCTCCGTGCACGGTATGCCCCCGCGGTGGCGCGGCCGCGACTGCCGCGCGCTGAACCGCCGTGAATGCGCGTCGCGCCGCGCGGCACCACGGCAGGCGGCACTCGCCGACCCGCGGCACCCGCGGAGGGGTCCGACCGTCACATTTCTATTGCCGCATACTAAGTACCCCTCGTAGTTTTCGACTTGTACGAAACGGAAACCGTTACGTGACTTCGCTTGCATTAATGTTATTAGATGAGGTGGATAGGCCACTTATTTAATGTTAAGGACAACTTTATGCACGAAATATTCGATTATGTAAATTAAATTCGGTTGCCGAGCTACTGTTCGTAAAATGAAAATAAACAGACATGATAATAGCAAAACACTGAACATTATCAAGAACCAGATGAAAACAGTAATAAATAATCCATTTCAAGCCAAACACTTGTTAATTGGTAGCTAATATTATTATAATAATACTTAGTTAATAATTCAGGTTTTATAGGGCCTTCACATAACTTCTGGAGTTGTTTTATTTCAAACTTCCAAAGTACTTATTGTACCACTAACAAATAAAGAACAGTTTCAGTCCATGAGAAAAAAAACCGTACGATAAGTTTTATTTTCCGTAAAAGTAGAAGGATATAAATAAGAAATAATGAAACAACTAAGTCACTTTCATTGCATTTATTTATGATGATGTTGATGACGCTTAAATACTAAACCTAATTATAAATATTTACAATCTGTTTATTTCGTAATCGATACATACATACCATAAAATTAACATAAAATAGACGTGTTAACGATACTTATCCTAATGATATTATTATGTATGTGAGAGAAAACGAAATGCGTTTATATTCCATAATTATTGTGTCTTTCCTAGACAAAAGAATCAAAAGCTCAAAATATTTATTAAATTACCGATAAGTACATATAAATTTTTCTGTTTCACCCCTTTCATCACCTAATAAATAAAATTACAATCACACAATAACTTTTAGATGAAGTAGAATAACTACTTATATTCATAGTTAAACATTATAGTACGATATCATTCAAAACTGAGTAAAATGAGAATATTTCACAACAATATCATTAGAAAGAGGGAATTCATTCCGTCTATAGCGAAAACTATTTACAGCTCAATAAATATGTACACAAAACTGACAATAAAACTTAAATTCGATGGTTTAAAACTTTAGTTGTTAATAAAGCAGAGTCTTACATAACGGAAATACTTGGTTGTTTTTTAACAGTACGAGTACACGTATATTTTTTTAGTTGTTACACATATCTGCTGTATCTCAATTACTGTTATGAAAATAACCAGTATTTTATCTATTGTCTTAAAGCATAGCCATGTCGTATGATACTATCACAAATACTTATAAATACTTGAAATTGCGACTACAGCAATCAGGAGATTAACTAAAACAAATTGAACTAATGATTTTAATTGTCGGCTGTGCTCCAGCAATCAGTCTTAGTTGCATCGTTCAGTAAACTTTTAATTAATTCATCGTTTCCATCGACTTTGACACACTTTAAGAAACAAAATATTCTTAGGGCTTGTATGAAAGGATTATACCGCAAAATTGACGTACAGGGAAAGAGACATTCCGGGAAAAAGACATTCAGGGAAAGTGACATTCGGGTAAATTGACAATCCTGGAAAGATCGATCGATCGAAAGATCCACGAGATAGCTCTTAGCCGCGAAGGAAACCGCAGAGCGAAAAGTTAGTCTATACTATAGACATTTCTCACACTTCTTTCAACTTATTTATACTCCTAACTGTAAACTGCTCATATATTTTGGGAACATGAAAAGTAGAAAATTCCGATGGAAACCATAAATTGATTTAACTGTAATGAGCTGAGCTCAAACAGTTTTCAGGTCATAACATAACATTGATTGTTCAATTTATAAACAAAACAACCGATATTATTGAAACATATGCAATGAGATGACTTTTAAAACAATGGTATTTCTTTTTAATATAACAGCACTCTACTCAAGTAGAAAGTAGAGATTTTTTAATCATCATTATTGCAGATTATGCAACTACAAGGCCACATGTCTATAAACTTCTATTTTAGTTTATCTATTTATTGCTTTTAAAATATACTTTGCATAGACAAAGAAAGCTAGGAATAGTCATAGTTTGAAATACTTTTTAGTTTTGACTAGAAATAATATTTAAAGTTTCCTACCAGAGCGAAAGTAGTCAAGTATTTAAAGTTAATTAATATTTAAAACTTTCGAGTTTTCCAGCTCAATTGTAAACAAAGTTATACTTCTTATAACTGGTATCATCATTAGTCCAATAACCGACAATTATTTCCGTAACTTTCAAACAATTTCTCAAACTCTATAAATAACAGGCCATACACAATAATACTCGACATCTTACGGGCAAATAAAAAAGGTTACCAAGATCAATCGTAACTTCCAAGGATAATCATAGAATGAAGCTATTACCCATCTGAAATTGGCAGTGTTTTTATCACTGGAATTTTAGTTCCAAAACACAGACAAAAACAATACACATGTAACCTTTTATTCTTTGCCTAAATATCTAAGCAATACTTGTAGCAACAGCAAATGTTTATATGTAAAACAACTGTTAGACGTTAATATTTATTAACTTGCAACTACAAGGCGCCTTTCACAAATTCCTCCTTAATCAAGTATCAAGTGTATTACTGAAGTCAATATTTACCTTATTCACTTATTTTGTAGTGTTCTGTGATGTTTCACTGATTTATATTGCTTTTGTTTCACATTTTGATCCCACTTCTGACATCTCCGATCTTCGATTTTTCCAAACGAGTTTCGATGTAGAAACATTTTCAAAACATATTCATATCAAATTTATATTATTGAGATTTTCATTGCACTGATCAGATCAGTTACATTTCCAATCCGATCAAAATTTTCCGACGCGTGGGAATCATTGATATAATAAACCAGCTAATCATTCAACTAATCAGATGTTACACTTACACTAGTATACACCAAACCGACAATTTGTCAAACTTATAGTTCCATTAGAATCACCACAATAGTCCGTCCTTATAACTTTTTCAACTGCGAAACCGTCACTGAACGCAAACCGTCTGAAAACACACAGATCGTCCTTTTCCGACCATTTCTGGTTTCGCGCACTTTAAATCGTCTTTTCACTTTTTAAAACGTTGATAAGATCAATGAATATAAAATCTGATGTGACCGCCCCCTCTAACAGGCTCAGAGCACAGGAGTAAATAACCGCAGAGACAAAGCTTCATAGTACCGCACTGACATCAAACAATCACAGAAATGTAGTAGCTGAGTCAAATCCTTGCACAATCATAATGGTTTGTATATTTGTCTTCATTTTATGGTGTTTCTGTAAATCTTTTCTTTTTTCTATTTAAAATGGATGTAGGTATGTATGTAGGTACAATCTGTGATGAAAATAAGGTATATTTTCATTGCAAATTGCACATACGTACATATAATTAGTAATGATTTGTATATATGTGCAATTTGCAATTTGTAATTATTAATTACGCCCGTATCCCTTACGAGGTAGGCAGAGTCGCAATGGAATTCCAAAAACCCTTGATATAAGTGTGTATTGTGTCGAGTGTGCAGTTTGATTTTTGTAAGTTCTGAAATGTTATCGTTTCGTGCTTCTGTAAATGTTAGCTACTCTATGTCGGCCGGAGATCACACCCGACGTGCGGGTGTTTGTCATCTCAGAGCTTCTGATGATGACCATCGTTATGGTCGAAACATCGAGGCTAATTCCTCCGTCAAACCCACAATTGAGTTGCCGAGTATTTTATAAATCTACCTCAGTGCGGTACTACTAGGCTGTATCTCCCATTACCCATGCTACTCGCGCCTCCTCTTCCCCGCAGGGGCAGGGGGCGGTGCGGCCTACTTGTCGGTAGCGGCGATGTGGTCGGGTCGCTCCCCGCGCGCGAATCGCGTCCACATGCGCGCGTACAGCATCTCGAGCCCGGTGGCGTAGGCCTTGCAGTCAAACAGCGGGCTTTCAGTGCGCGCCGTCCATACCTTAGCGCGGATCGCTTTTAAACTGGAACAAGGAGAAAAAGTTTAGAACCTATGAGTGAATCGATCATTTTCGTATACAAAAATTAAATATCAAATATTTCACTGAGACAGGTAAAGACTAGAATGGAACGGTTCCAAGCTCATAGATAAAAAGAACTGCTATCCACGTTTGAATATTTTATATTTTAACTCTTCATAAAAAGGAAGGATCCATGCTTATACCTCAAAATACACCGCCATAATCTTAATACAGTAATTTAAAAAAACTATATGGTCTAGAGACCACAAAGCTTGCCCATGACCCACGGAAACAATTTTCTGCAGTGTTTTTTCTAACCACATGATTATCGAATATTTGCCGTGAAATCTGTTCAGGCCGACTGTTCTTTGCAACTTAAAACATTTTACCTAAGACGAAACCCTGTGTTACTAAAAGCTAAAAATAAATGAGTACTCACTATTCTCTATCAGTTCCTAGTCTTACAGCTATGTCCTGGTACTCCTGGCGGGTGCGCGCGATCAGCTCCGGGCAGCCGAGGGTGTTCAGTTGAGATGCGGCCACTCTGCAAACAAGAAAGGAAAATGTTATGTTTTAGCTGGCATGCTGCTTTACTGGCTTGGTTTAGAGATATACTCAACCTAAATGACAAGGCACAATCACTGAGCTAAAGATAAAAAATATCTAAAATAAAACTGTACTAAAAATACATACATACATACATACATAAATCACGCTTTAATCCCTAATGGGGTAGGCAGAGCGTCAACGACCTAAACAAAGGTCGTTACGCTTCGTCTGAAAAAGTTTTGAGGGTTATTAAAAATGATTATGTATAATTGCTATAGTGACGGGTTGTCAGCCCATCGCCTAAGTCGCAATACACTGAAACCCTCAAATCCCTTAGCTGGTTTTTACAGCATGCCCGGGAGGAGATGCAGCTGGCACATTCTATGTTTTTCTACCACTCCCAGTTCAGCATGGAAGAATACTAAACACTAAAATATGTGTTAAAACCTACAAAACTGTGGTAAAAAACTAGATTTTGTTATTCTCATAATTTTTTTATACTATGCCCTTGCACGCAAGCCATTAATTTTTAAAGTTCTTTATTGAAAGAAAGTAAATCATAAAATTTCGAACATTAGATTAAATAAAAATATGATTGACTCATTATGGGACTTGCATACAGTGGAGTATGACCTGTATGACCTTTTGAGACAAGACGTTTATAGTTATTTAGGGCCAGTATAAATAGTCATTGGAAAATGTCGTCGGTTTTAGATAAGCACTTTTTTTATCTTTTTGTAATCAATCAAAATCATAGTTTCCAGACTTTCCAGTAACAAACACGATTAATTAAATTGTTAAAAACCAATTCTCTATTGACTCAATAATAGACAACTCGTGCCACTTATTTCGATTGGGTAGTTATCTAGTTATACACTAAATTATTACTTGATGAACCAATTGAAAAGCAATTTTATTACCGAAACTGAAAATCACCTTTTGATTGTTCTAAAACTGTAATCTAGACTCCTAACTAGCTATTTATAGCCCATTAATTAACCTAATAAAAGTCCACTAACTTTGGACCCTGTGCTAGAAACGTCTGCTACAATTAACAATGAAGGATGGCGGCGATTACTGTCTTCTGTGTGTATAGGAAATTGCAGCTTGTTAGCTTATTCGTAGTCAACTGAACAAACTATGAAGCAATCGTCATTTTGCCACCTAACAAAGTATATTTAGAAAGGTGACATGAAAAATTGTGTAACTTGGTTAACTATGTTGACTTTTCCAGCGTGTTTATTATTGCTTCACGTCCTTATCTTATTATCACAAAGAATAACTCTACTAACAAGCCAATCTGTGGTGCATATTACTTTAATATTGATATCAAAAATAATGAAAACTTTAGAACCTTCCAACTAAAAAAAAGTCTCTCCGGGCAAACGTGACAACTGGTCGTATATCCACAAGATGTCTGTTAAGCCCGCAGGCCGCGACTATAACAGTGTTTATCAAATGACATTTATCAGTCACTGTGCCCTTCAATGCATCTCCACCACTCTAGAACTTTCCATCCCTCTTCTCACATGTTCTACTAGCTATGTAACTCACCTAGAGGCCAGGGTCTCTCCGGGCAGAGTAACAACGGGTGTGCCAGTCCACAGTATGTCCATGGATGTGGTGTGTCCGTTACACAGCGGCGTGTCTAAGCACACGTCCGCCAGTTGGCCTCTTCGCACGTGCTCTTCTTTTGCGGCCACGTTGGAGAAGATTATGCGGCCGGGGGGTAGACCTGTGTGAACGGAGAGTGAAAATCATAAATTACATGTCACGATTTTAGGGGTTAAGGCGAGGTATTTCGACAAACGCCGCATTTTCAAGATTGGAAAACGATAGGAGACTTAAAAATATTGTGATCTAAATTCTGAAAAAAATATATGTGTTAGTTAAGGATCTAGCACAGGTGCAATCGCTTTCAGTTACATGATATCATGAACTTAACTCGATAGAAAAAAATCCTAAAGACACCTCTGCTTTGAATTTATTTTTTGTACCATGTCCAAACTATTACGAAATTACAATTTATTTTTACACTGTCTAAAAGCCAAATAATATATCTAGGTGCATTCGCTGAATTTTACTTGATTAAATGAAGTCCATATTTACCATGTTCCAATATGTACCAAAATCGCGAACGCGGTGGCTCGGCTAGCCCAATCAGTCGCGCCCTGGCGCTTACGGACGACGGACCTGTGACAGTTTTTCTCGCAAAATTTCTTGGACCAATTTTTAAGTTTTAGATAAACTAATTGTATGCTTGTTGTTCATTATGGCTAACAAGCGACGCAAGGTTAGACCAAAAAAGTCAGCTAAAGACATAAGAAAAATGAGTCAGAAGAATGCGCTCCAAAGATTTGAGAAAAAGTAAATAAATATTTTATTTCTAATGTAATTTAGAACTTTTTATGATATTTAAATTTTTCGAAATGATAATTATTTCTTTATTCATCAAATAAACACATAAATTAGAAATTAAATATAATATTTGTTAAAACTAAGCGAAATGTTCAACGATCATAGTGCCACAGTATAATCATATCAGTATATTTACCAGTGACAAGGGTGACATTTTGATATCTATATTATGAACACTTCGCCACTGCTGCCACCTGCATAGGTACTGCTTATCAGTGGCGAAGGGTGATATTTTGAAAGGAGGGTATCAGAAATTGACTTATGTATACCTGCTAGGGAAACTACTGAGATCGCTAAGAACAATCTTCTATTACTTATATTTTGTGTGTGTGTGGGTGTGTGTGTATGTATGTGTGTGTATGTGTGTATGTTTGAACAAGTGGAAGACTTTCAATGAAAACTTAAATCGATTCTATTATTTAATGTTTGAAATCAAATAACGTTCTTCTTCTTCTTCTGTCGTGTGGATTTCGAGTCAATCGACCCAATAACATTAACTATATAAATCCTCGGTGGATATCTTCTTCGGAGCATCTTCGAATCCCTGGACTCTCCACGCGGCCTGCAGTTCTTCGGTAAGACCCAAGCTCACCGGGTAAGACCCAAATCGGGGAGGCCCAGTGAGCGACCAGCAAACAGGTGGCTAGGCTAGTAGTTTTCTTTTGGGACTAAGTATCTTGCTCTTGGCAGGCCTATGGTAGATTTAGACTCTTTGCAGGATCTGAGGGTCCACGTCCGGGGGGCGTGCGTGGTAGGGAGTGATGATCCTGAGGTGCTCAAAGGATGATTTTCCTGCTCTGTCGAACATGTTCTTGGTTCCATGATTCGACGTTCTCCCACTCTAGATCGCAATGTATGACGTCGTTCCTCATGTATCTCGCAGCCTTTATAGCTGTTCTGAGGGATCTTAATTTGGCTCTCGTTGCCCTCACCTGACCTGTCACGTACTTCACGTGCTTAGCCATTGTGAGATTGCGGTCAATGATGACTCCTTCGTACTTGACCGAGCTTGTCCATTTTATTTCTTCGCCTTAAAGGCGTAGTGGCGGTGGTAGATTATATCGTCCGGTGATGAGGGCTTGCGTTTTTCCACATTGGCTTTGAGTTTCGATCTGCTTAGCCATTTGGTTGGTTGCATCTTTTTGGCTGTGTGGTTGGGCTTGTACGAGGCTGATATGAATGCTGCGATCCGCAAAGTGCTAATTGGACGTCTTCCACTCAAGAGTTGTCAAGGGATGTCATCTGTATTTATGGAATAGATATAACACGTTAGAGACAAGCAACTCCCTTGGGCGACTCCCGATTGGATGGAATATTTTGAGGATTTAGCCCCTTCGACTGCCACGTGGAAACGCCTGCTTCGTAGGAATGACTCGATGGTCTTGACGTTCTTCTGGGTGTTGGGGTCTTAGACAGTTTGTAGACGAGGCCTTCGTGCCACACTCATCACGGCCACCAAGTTCTTTCTTGTTCATGCGTACGGCCATGTCGTGGATGACTCTAGCAACTGTTTCCGCGCCAGAATCGATTAAAGTTCCTTATCATGCAAGGATTTTCTGTATGGGGAGCTTTAATTGGCTCTGGCGCGGAAAGAGTTGCTCATAGCGTAACACCACAATAATAATGCAACACATGCATAAAAACAATAGTACTATCCCTCCCTATAAGCAACGATTCCCATGTCAGAGCTAATTAAAGCTCCCCATACAGAAAATCCTTGGATGATGAGGAACTTTAATCGATTCTGGCGCGGAAACAGTTGCTGGTAGGGGAAGTGATACAACAATAATAATAAAACAACACATAATAAAACATAATAGTATTAACAGCTCCCCCCCACGAGCAACCGTTTCCACACCAGAGCCAAATAAAAATTCTTCATACAAAAGATCCTTGTATGGCAGCCATCTTGAATAATGGTGGAATCAGAAAACGAACCAAACATATCGGATCAATACGTCAACTACCTCCCACCTGCAAAATTTCAACCTAATCGGAGCATTTTTTTTTCGGGCGCCATTTTGTATCCGCCATCTTGGATTTTCATGACCATAGGAAGTTGCCCTTTTTTGGCCTCTATAATATTTCTTCGAGCACTTTCTACCTATCTTTCATCGTTAAGGAGATATTCAACTTTTTGTTTTGAATGGCGGCCATCTTGTTTTTCACAATTTTAGATTTTTTTAACAGCACGTGCCTTTGCCCAGGGTGTACTCCAAAGTTATAAGTTTTGAGACTTTCGCGGTTGTTCACTGCAATTAGATTTTTGTTATGAACGGTCTACTCGTGACCATGGAGTTTGAAACAACTCCGAAATATCGAGGTAACAATAAACATAATCGTGGTAATAATCCCGTTCATAACAAAAATCTAATTACTCCAAAGTTAGTTCGAGGACCCTCCCGCTATCTATGATATCTGGAAATTGGGGGTTTTTTTCAAGATGGCTGCGAATCCACATGATCCTGGACCACCATTATTTTTTTTTAAATAGAGTGGCCCATAATTCGTAAGTGTGCCAATTTTAAAAAAAAAAACCAGAGACAAAATTCAGAATGACTGGGTAATTATCCTACTACTAATTTTCGTATACTGTGTCGCCGGCCGGGGTCATGCGAGTTCACTGCCGGGCTGTGTGCGCGAAGTATTTCGCGCGCTGCTCGGACACCGCAAAATACCTACTCTCGTGCGGATAGCAAGCCTTAAGCGTTGACGTGTGACGAAAAGCGTGACTTCGTCGCGCAGCAGTATTTCTAGTTTTTTTTTTTTTTTTTTTTTTTCAGTAGAAATGAAAAACAAAAGGCAAACATATTATGCAACCCAATCTCAAGCCGGTACAGATTAGGTAATTTAGAATTCTGTAACGGTAGCCTAAGCTTAAAAAACAAGGTGCAAAGGGGTCTTGAGTGTAAAATTATTCTGACTTTTAAATGAACATAAAATCACGCGTAGTCTGTTTCGGGTTAGGCAGAAATTACGAAAATAAACTCACCTAAAGCTTGCGCCGTAGCATGAAGATTGGGTTCTCCCACAGCTGGGAACCTCAAGAGCCACAGTACAGAGTTCGGCACATGTTTCAGTATGTACACCCACATGTGCAGCGTCAGAGGGTCAATCTTGTACAGTTGGTTGAAATTGCAGTATACCACTGCGTCGTCTGGTAGGCCGTACTGTTGTCTGGTTGTGATTACGATAGTCTGTGGCACTTCTTCGCCGGTGGCGGCTTTGTTGTTCGTTTGTGTTGTCGCTAGTCCGTTTTGGAGGACCACGCCATTTAAAGTGGTCTAGAAAAGAGACATTTTATGTAAAAAAAAAAGTCCTATAGATTTTAAACAAAGAAATAATCAGGAGCCGTTATCATACAAGAGTAAAATTTGCATGCCTAATAGTATGGAAATCCCATGTGAATGTTGCTCTTTCGCAAATGCATTTCGATTCGAGTGATTTAAAAATACTGCTCCAGGTCCTATTTGTATATGTATGGGAAGTTAAGACTCTTAATCGATAAATTAGATGTCGAAATCCTGTTAAATTTTTTTTAGAGAACAATAAGTCAACTTAAAAAAAAGTTTTAAGCTCACCTGAACTTGTCCAGAAGCAATCATAGTTTCAATAGGCGTCGTGGTCGGCAGCTCAGCCACCTTCAAAGATATCTCCACGGGCCTCGCCGCCCTGACCACTTCCTTGATCTCTTTTATATCTGTGTTCTCTACCAACGGAGACAAGTCTGTCGCATTTATTACAGCAACATTGTCCGCTAGACCGCCTAAGTTGTTGTGCGATTTGATCTTGTCGCTGACGATAAGTCGCTCGGATAAATGAGGGAACATCTGCTTGTGGTCTCCTACGAAGTATGTATGTGGCATGTAGGCGAGTTTCTCGCTGTATTGGCAAGCCAGTTCGATCGGGGATGTGACGGCGTCGGTCACTAAGTAGTCCATGTAACTCGCTCCGCTGGTACCAGGGTAGCCTAACCACATGACTTGGACGGGAGCCGGTCTTAATGCGAAAATCTCGTTCCTAGCGCCTTTCGTGTAACCGTTCATGTTGACGAGGATGTGAATGCCGTCGCCGTAGATTTTGTCGGCCGCTTTGCCGTTGCAAGGCATTTGAGATAAGTCAGTAAAATGTTCGGCTTCTCTCGCGATCTTAGAGCGGAAAGTAGTTCCGTCGTCAGGGCTCAACGCGTAGCAAAATATTTCGACCTTCGCTCGGTCATGTAAGCCTGGTACTGATTGCATCAAGTGTGATGTAGGGTGGTTACCGAAGTCGCTACTAACGTATCCGATACGTAAACGTCCGTTTAGTTCACGGGGGAATTTGAATAGGGGCTTGTGTAAGACCTGCACTTTTTCCAAGCACAAGTTCGCGTGTCTTGCAGCGATAGCCTTTCTGAACTCATGCGTCAATGGATACAGCATGGAGTGGTGAGGATGTACTGAAGGGAGTCTGTTCTTCTCTAATTGATCGGCCACAATACTGACTAGTTTCTTCATACGAGCTTCGTAGTCGGTCCAGTCGCAGACGATCTGTAGGCAGTGTGCCAAGTTACAGTACGCATCAGGGAAGTCAGGCTTTAGTTTTAAGGCAGTCCTGTATGATTGAATAGCTTCTGGAATGTTTCCGGAATCCTTGTGAATGCTAGCGAGATTGCTGTGAGCATCGGCAAAAGCTGGATTAATCTGGATTGCTCTAGTGTAGCACTGTAGAGCGCCAGCAACGTCTTGCATTTCCTTGAGGGTGTTGCCCATATTGCTGTACGCATCAGCGAAGGTGGGCTGAATGCGGATAGCTTCTTTGTAATGCATGAGGGCTTCATTCAGCTTGCCTTGCTGCTGCAGTACGGAAGCCAAGTTGCTGTGCGCCGCAGCGAATTCGGGGAACACTTCCAAAGCCTTCAGGTAAAGGCGCGTGGCTTCTTCGATATATCCTTGTTCGCGCTTAATATTGGCGAGATTGTTTAGAGAATCCGCGTGTGAGGGGCAAAGTCTTAAGGCTGTGTTATAGCATTCCTCCGCGTCCGCGACTTGGCCTTTCTCTTTCAAAGCATTCGCTAAGTTACAGTACGCGTCAGGGAAGTTTGGCTGCAACTCAATGGCTCTTCTGTAAGTGTCTATGGCTAGATCAATGAGTCCTTGCTCGTAGTAGACGCAGGCGAGATTCCCGTGCACCACGGCATTGTTCGGGGAGAGATTTAGTGCGCGCAGGTACGCGGCCACGGCCCTAGTGGAGAAACGTTCCGGTTAATTACTTTGAAACGTCGTAATGAGAAAATATTGCGTTATACAATACTAATTTAATTAGACGCGGTTCGTGATATATGTGGTAATTAACAAACTGTTTTGTATGAAATTATTATTATTTTATAGATATGAATAGTTAGCAGACGAAGTCACCTTGCTAGGTTAATTTAATCACCATATGTAATATATTATGCATGCAGGCTCAATTTAGCATACTATAGTAAATTAAATGAAAGACGTTCTATCTATCTCTTAGATTAGACTGAATTTTATATGATATCAAGATTGATTACCTGTCAAAAATCCTCGCTTCTTTCAAAACGTTTCCAAGATTGATGTAGGCGTCCAAAAAATTAGGATCCAAAGCAACCGCCTTCTCAAAATGGTGGATAGCCAACCAGATCTCACTCTGTGCGTTAAAAACGCATCCCAAGTTGCTCCAAGCCACTGCAAAGTCAGGCCTCGTTTCGATGGCCTTCAAGTAACAAGCCTACACACACGGAAAGAGACCATGTTAATATGGGAATGAGATACAATACCACATTGATGAGTTTCGGATGTGTTTACGCCAATAAGTTACACCAGCGCGTCGGTTGGTGCTGGGCGATCGAACTCAGACATGCGGATAGCCGAACACCAATCGCGGCAAACAAATCAAAGACTTCTATATCAACTGAGGTAGACGCGGCACATGCATCAAAAGTTGAAGCGCCCCAACGAGGGGAAATTGGCACTCTTCCCTTCAGTGTACACTTGATTTTCACTAGCGCATGAACAAATGAATGTTGTAGTTTCAGGATCGCTTTTTGAGTGACAATTTGCTTAGTAAGCCGCGTCTACCTCAGTTTATATATAGAAGTCTTTGAAAGAAATACGCCAAGAGCACCCTACAAACGAGACTACGCCGAAAGCCAGCATCAGTAGGAAATGCAAACGACCAATCAACGCCAAACAAATTTTGATTTGGAACTGTTAACAACAGAAGAATCGGAAATGCAACGTGGAAGTTTTCACTTCCTAACCGATGGGGGATGATCACGACATGAGACAAGGAGGCTGGGCTGTCTATTGGCAAACCTGTTAAACTTTACCTGCAGCGCGCGCAGCATCTCGGTGATAGCGCGTGAACGTGTGAAGTACCAACCGTTACCCAGCTAGATACAGGCACCGGTCACACCTATGTCTTACCAGACAACACCTTGTGAAAATATAATATTCGATTAGTCCATTTTGAGTCTATTTCTCCGGATTCTCGTCTTAATATTATAATTTCAAATAAAGAATGTTCGTGGTAGAGGATCTTTGCCAGCTCAAGCCGTCTCCGAGCAGAGTAAGGCATGATGTGGATGACTAAATATGGTAAAAACAAACATAATGCTACTCGGGCTGCCAGATGCTACTTATTTTATGGGATACCAAGTCACATCCGTCTTAGAAATGTCTATTTATTGCGGATTTCGTTTTTGAATGCCAAAAAAATCTCGATTTGGCAACTTTATGAACCTAAAATTGAAAAATTATAAAACTGTATGTAAGAACAATGTAGTCATGTTTATGCGATTCTATTTATGCTACTATTACATGCTGATTTGTAATGTAATGTTACGTCTTACCCAAGTAGTTGCACTGCAAAACGAAGGTTTCAAAGAAGTGTATAATGAAATTTTACAGTGTGGTTATGATTAAAATAAATGCTTCTATAGTTTTACTCACATCTTGAATTTTAAACTTTATTTTATAAAACAGATCTCTTTGATCATTGTTTTTTTTAATAGGCAACCCGTGAAATGAAAGGCAAGTGGTCTCACCCTACCTAGGTCATACCACTAGTGAAACACTACTGCCTTTCGAATTTCGATCCTCTTTCGTTATAGTAAGAAACACTACAAGCACAATAGAACTAAATGGTTGAAGGAAACAGGATATGTTGTTAATAGTGTTTAGTTTTAGACATGAGTATTAGTGCACTCTCTACAATCTTCCACAGAACATTACAATTCTGAAGAGTATAATAGAATAAGTTTTTATTTAACCTTGGATTCTATTTGTAAACAAAACAACATGTTATGTTCTGTGGAAAATTTGTTATAGAAGTAACGCATACGCAAGTAGCAAAATATTGCATCATGGATTTATTTTTAAGTAATATAATATGTAGGTATATTTTTATTCCAGACCGTCAAGTGTAATATACATTTAAAAATTATCGTTTATGCAAATCAATCCAGTGTGCAATATTTTGCGATAAAACATAATTGATAACTCAAAAAAACAAGATTGATAACAGCAAGTACAACAATTTCTGTCTGTTTTCAATCTTATTCACACTATCTCAATAATGGTTTAAACAAACAGTTACTTATACATTTATATACCCTGAAAATTGTTAAAACCATTACGAGAAAAAACGTACGCAAATGCTAATCAACTTGTGTGCCTTATCAACCAGATACTGTGGTAAATTTTGCAGTAATTGTTCCTTATTAGCAACATCAATCTTATTGTAAAGAAGGCAGCATACATCAAAAGATATACTAAGTATCTTTTGATTCGATTCTTTATCCTTTTAGATTTTCTAAAGCAAAACTTGATATTCCCGGCGACTTAAGGTATTGAAACAGTAATATCTCGGATAAGGCACACTAGGAAATTATTACGCTGACGCAAAGTACACAGTACGCAAGGCGAGACAAGAGAGTACACTAATTTGTACGGCACAAAGGGGCGACTGCGCGAATCCTGTTAACTTCGGAGCAAACCAGACGTGGGGAAACTCTATTTACCTTAGCTTCGTCGAGACGGCCAAGCGCCTTGAGCAGGTTGCCCAAGTCGCTTCTGACGCAGTATAGGTCCTGTAACAAATGGAAACCTTATTGGGGGCGGTGTCAAAGGCGTTCGCGCGTCAAACGGGGGATTTTCTATTTTTAGCCACTTGCGAAAAAGTTTTATGATTACATATCTGGCAAAAAATAAGGATAAGGAAGAACCCCTTTTATTCAATTAAACTTTAGAGAGGAAATACTTTATTTACTTTCGAAAATAAACTATAAACAACTAATTTTATCGCTGTTTCCAATAGAACACAAACTGGCTCTAGCTGGAGCAATTGTGAGCAGTAATTAAAAACAAATTACTAAATCGATATGTCGTAATGTTTAGTAAGTACAGTGGACATCATGTCGAATTCCCTAATCAAGATATTCCCTAAATATACACACATACTGGCCACTGTGTTGCTTATAATTTTCTATTGTGTGGCTTAATAGGAAAATATACATAGCATACATATTCTTTCGTTATTTAAATTCGAAAAAACTTATTTATAACTATAGTTATCCTCGTAAATAGTTACAATATTAATTATCTAAATATCCCTTTATAATCAAATGGAAACCTCTGGATTATAATTTAGTAATTATGTAACATTGACTTACATCGAACGAAGTAAACAGTATTAAATAATAATAAGCAATTCGCTATTGTTAGAACCACAAGGTTAATATGGAAACTTAGACATTGATTTGCCGTACCATATTAAATATTTTCTGTCTTGTTTTTTTAGCTTAGAAGGCACGTTATGTCTTTGGTCTAGGATCATTACAAACAGTGATCGATCGATCGGAATAAAAAATCTCACAAGTTTAGCTTAGGGAAAGGAGTGAGTATCTGTAGAGAAAGTTTGATACTGAAACTTCTGACAAAGCCAGGGCCTGAACAGTAGTACTGAGAAGCAACTTGTACTACTTTTATTCCAAATCCTCATAGTTTCTCAGGATTATCTCTGAACGGAAAAATCCTACTCCACCTCATAAGTCATTAACGCAATAATAATGTATGGAATAAACCGTAATGGAAAACATGGTGTCACAGACAATGGGCGATCGGTAAACAAGGAAGTTAATGTTACCAGCGATAATTCGGAGCCAAGGTCCCGACATTATCTTATTCGGGTGACTAACATAACATCGATCATTTATAATGCCGGTAGAATTCAGATTATGTAATAATTGAGATAGACTATATACTCTCTAACAAACCCAACTTTTTCAAAGATGTAGATACAATTAATCGACTTAACTTTAACACCAACCACCGAATGGTGAGGGGAACAATCTATCCAAAAAGACCCAAGAAAAGGAGACAGTGCACAAAGAGAAAAATTCTACCACATCAAACTCCCCTCCCCATCCCAGATAACTTAACAACAACACTGAAGAATATGACACTGGCTTGCAACAAAAGTAAAAATGTACAAGAAGAATACAATCTAATTGAAGAAACAATGCAAGAAATATCTACAAAACTGTACACCTCAACAAACAAGAAAGACAAAATTGGCACAGAAGCAAGACAGCTAATAGAAAACAGAAAAACTCTTCTAGAAAATAGAAAACAAAATAGAAAACAAATAGCGCTCTTGAGTAAACAGATAAACGAAAAAATCAGGACACATAGGAAAATAATGAGAAATAGAACTATCCAATACCACATTGAAAAATCAGGAGGAATAAAGAAAGCCCTCAAAGAATTGAGAGAGAACACAACCTGGATCCCGTGCATCAAGAATAAGACATCAGGAAAAAAAGAAACAAAACGCCCAGAAATTACTGAATTAGCAACAGAATTCTATAGCAGACTATACGATGATGATGACATTGATGATGTAGACTACACAAACACACAATACCTACAGGAAGATAATGAAGAGGCTATCCTTCCAATACTAGAAACTGAAGTAAGAAAAGCTATAATGTCGCAGGGAAACTTCAAAGCACCCGGAGATGACGGAATAACAAATGAAATACTGAAAGGCTGCCTAGACCAAGTCACAGAGGCCATTACAAATTTGTTCAACAACATTATAAAAGAAGAAAAAATACCTCAGCAATGGACATCATCCACTATCATACTGCTCCACAAGAAGGGAGACAAAGCAGAAATAAATAATTACAGACCGATCAGCCTAATCTCTAACCTATATAAGATATTTGCAAAGGTGATATTGAACAGAATCAGCTCAATATTGGACGAAAACCAGCCAAGAGAACAAGCGGGATTCCGTAGCGACTTCTCTACAATGGACCATATACATGTTGTGAAGCAAGTTATCCAAAAATGTAATGAGTATGGTAAAGTATACTACCTGGCATTTGTGGACTACAATAAGGCGTTCGACTCCCTTAAACACAAACACATCTGGGAAGCTCTGCGAACGCAAGATGTACACCCAAAATATATAAGACTAATTAAAACACTATACAAGGAATCAACAGCCAAGATCCAGACGGAAAGAAAAGGCCCAGAGTTCAAAATAAAGAAGGGAGTACGACAAGGAGACCCCCTCTCACCTAAGCTGTTTTCGGCGGTACTGGAAAATATATTCAGAAAAATAAATTGGGACATATTTGGAATAAATATAAACGGAGAAAAGCTTAACCATCTAAGATTCGCAGACGACCTGATTCTACTAAATGAGAACCAAGAAGGCTTGGAACTAATGCTAGCACAACTGGAAAGAGAAAGCAAAACTGTAGGATTGACTATGAACCTAGAAAAAACCAAAGTAATGACCAACCATGTAAAAATACCTATCCTTTTAAATTCTAACCAAATAGAATATGTCGACGAATATACATACTTAGGACAAATAATTTCTCCAGAAGATCAGATGCAAAAAGAAATAAACACAAGGATAGGTAAAGCTTGGAAAAGGTACTGGTCCCTTAAAGAGGTCATGAAGAACCCACACATACCTCTTAAAGATAAAACTACAATATTCAACTCATGTGTACTACCATGTCTATCTTATGGAGCGCAAACCTGGGCCTTAACCAAAAAGCAAAGTGAGGCACTGAGAGTATGTCAAAATAGAATGGAAAGGAGCATCTTAAACATCAAACTACGAGACAAAATTAAACTAACACACATAAGAAACAAGACAAAGGTAAAAGATGTCACATACACAGTGAAAAAACTTAAGTGGCAATGGGCAGGCCATATGTTCAGGAATGAGAGGAAAAAATGGACAAAAAATGTTACAGTATGGTGCCCTAGAGATGGGAAAAGGAAGATAGGACGACAAAAACTACGATGGGAAGACGACCTAAATAGAACAACAAAAACAACATGGCAAAGAAAAGCTGCAGACAGAGAAATATGGAAAACTCTAGGGGAGGCCTATGCCAAAGGGCAAGCTGATAATAGTGTTACCGATGTCGAACAATAGAATATGTAATTTATTTATTATTATATAAAAATTGAAATATAATTAACTATTTATTAAATAACAATTGTAATTATTATATTAAAATTATATACTAAAAGCATGAAGATTTGGAAATTTAATTAATAATGAATATTGAAAAATGTAAATTATCAGTAATAAAGGCTATTTTGATTTTGATTTTGATTTTGAATAATTGAGATGGACTAAAGAGAAGTAATAGAATGCTAAACATTGTGATATATGTATTTGTCTACGTAAGTATGGGCGTAAAAGCGCGTGTATTTTTACTTGAATTAGCAGAGTTTCATAGGCTTTACATTGTTTGCTTGCATCGGATCTGTCTACCGTAATTTTAGTCTTACTAGAAAAAAATATAAAAATAAAATTGTGCTACACCAATATTACAAAAATGTAGTCATGTCATGATAACTGCATTGCAGTCCAAATACTGGTATAGGCTACGTTGTCTGGTAAGAAATACACTTATATGTGATAATGCATATTCGTATGGTGCGTATAAAAAATACGTCGTACGTAAAGCGGACGGAAAGTTTAACTTGATTCAAGGTGAACAAAAAAATACTATTGTAATGATAGGTTCCCCTTTTTGTGTAACGGTTTCCTAACTCAGGTAAAAGAACCGAAAACACATAGCACCGACCCCTTATAACTCCGTGCAAAAATCGAGATTTTCTTGTGTCCCTTTTTTGCTGCAAATGTTTTTGATAGCTGTGATGTAGATGCACAGTAGATGTGATAGTATCGTAACATTCTCGTTAATAAGTAGAAAACTCTAAATGTCAAGGTAAACAAAACACCTGCCGGCCGGCGTTATCGACTCGATCGATCTTAATTTTATTTTTGCGAAAACAAAGAGGTATTTCTTTTTATATTTTGACCTTTAGGACATCGTAGTTAAGTGTGATTTTCCTTTATTTCTTTTCCGAGGTTTGTCATTGATTAAACAAACAAAAAGCCACGAGGTAGTTTTCCGCAAATATTTTTCAAAATATTATAATGAAAAGCCTCATGAACAGTTGCAGAGCAGAGCTAACGTTGTTGGGTGGTTTCCAAGATTTTTAAGACCGCTTAAGGCTGTTTACAAACGGCAGCTTCCACCGCGGAAGAAATTGTCCGTCGTCCGCACATCGTCGTGTGTAAAGCTCCATATAAATAAATCCAAGGGAGACTAGTGCAGCGGACTTCTGCGCTGCAAAGTTAGTCACTTCATAAGGGAGTTGGATTGTCTTTCATTTAGAGTTTATCTCACGTCTGCCACCGCTCGGCCAAACTTGTGGTTGGTAGAGCGTGCATACAGGCGACCTAGTGTGCGTAATTCTAAACTACAGGTTTACTATGGCGAACTCACGCACACTGAGGAGGCAGTGTGCGTGTACATTGACACACAAAAGTATGGCTAAACAGCAGTCGTGAGATAAAAATACTATAGCTAATTTTAACGTGCTTTGATACGGTCCAATGGGCTTCATAGACAAGTTTAAATGGCTTTAATTAATAACCCTCATTGAAGGAAGGAGCTTTAATGGTCATAATGTTACGCAAACCAAATATTTCTTCCCATTACTGGTTTTTGTTGATATTATTTTGTAATTGTATTCACTTCTTAGAAGTCAGCACTTCTGGGGATAAAATACCTCAACAACTAAGACTAATAAACTTAAAAACAATTCTACATCGTCTTGTCGTGTGGGTTTCGAGTAAATCGACCTGATGAACCCTGGTGTCAGAGTTTTTGAACCGCCCGCTATTGCACAGCTAATAGGACTCTGACATACTTTGTGTAAGACAGCGACCGAGACCGACGGCTTAACGTGCCCTCCGAAGCACGGAATCTTTTTTCTACCCGAAATTTAGATGATTCAGCTTGCATTGTCCCAACCAAACTGGGGAAAATCTCACTAAGTGATAAATTGACTATCAACTTTTTGTTCCCGCCCTGGGAATCGAACCCAGGACCTCCAGAGCCCAAGGCTCAGACCAATAGACCACTGAGGCAGTTGTAATTGTATTCAATTATTAGTCAGCACTTTTAGAACCTGTAACTCAAAAAATATTTGACTCACTGGGTTGTACTGCAATGCGGTGACATAGGCCTGCACCGCTTGTTCCATATCGCCCGCGGCCACGAGAGCAGCGGCCAGGTTGATGTAGCCATCAATGAAGTCTGGCTTTAGTCGCACCGCATGTCTGTAGTTTTCCAAAGCCTCTTGCAGCTGTCCGCGTTCTTTGTACACATTTCCTAGGTTACTGTGGACAAATATGTACCAATTAGTACTGGGCTGGGAGTGATAGAAAAACATAGAATGTGCCAACTGCTTCTCCTCCCAGGCATGCAGCAGAAGTCAGCACAGCAAAGAGATGTATGTATGTAGAGATAGTGAACTTATTGATTAAATCTTCTAAGTAATAAAAATATTACAAGGCCAAATTTGATCAATTATTTACACTGTATATTTGTGGAGTTTCAAGACACATGTTTATAAATAGTCACACAATTTAGAGTAATGCATCCTTGTCAATATGACCCAAATTATAATGATTGTTGTTTGCCAAACTATTGTAATGACAACATTAATTAACTGATGATTCTTTTGATCACATATTGATCACAAGAAACATTCCAATAAAATCTTTGAAAACAAAAAGCTATCCCTGATGAAATACCTTTCATTTACTTTCATATTTATTGAATGACTCATAATGTTACAAATTACATACAATCTTAGCTCAATGATAAATGTTGATAAAACAAATTGCTAGAGATATGTATGTAGTGTAGCTTCTTCATCATAATCTCTGATATCAGAGTTTGTATTAGTATGGCTGGTTTACATTGTACCAGTGGTAAGTATAGTGCATCAGGACAGTTAGTAAATTGAGCTGTGTAAACCATTATTTAAGTGGGTTTCTAGGTTGACTTTTAACTTGAATTACAGACTATACTAAGTATAGTCTTGTCTAGTATAGTATACTTATTGGTCTAGTATAGTATACTTATCACTAGAACAATGTAAACCGGCCATTAGAATTCTGTTTATAAACTGCAACATATTGAAGCAAACTAAACAAGGTTTTCAATAGTCTATTATTGTAGATGCATTCCTTGGTTACCCATTATGAAAGGTAAGAATGAGGTGTTTATATGTACATAGCAAAACAAGGCAGTTATGAAATATAGGAAATTGACCATGACATAAAAAGAATTCACCATGGGCAGGATTTGAACCTGTGATCTTACAAATGCTATTCCATCGCTCTGCAAATTGAGCTACCAAGGTGGAAGTCAACATGGCAAAATTCAACTTTCTTATATAAACACATTATAGTGCACCGGTGGAAATAAAAAAAGTACTGAGTCAAAACAAACAAGGAAAGCTTTTGAGCTGAGCTTTGTATTTTGTGTTTTTACCTGTAAGCTTCTGCCAATAGAGGGTTCTGTTTGATTGCCAGAGTGGAGAAGTGCGCCGATTTGTCCAGCCTCCGGCATTGGAAGTGGATAGAAGAGAGCAGCAGCAGCACTCCTGTGTTTGTGTTGTCCTGTCGCCATAACTGCATGCAGTGCAACTCTGCACTGTCATAGTCACCCGCTTGGTACTCGCGGTGCGCCAATTCTAGCAAACCTAGCAGAATGAAACAAGTTTTTCAGTGATAAGTTTGTAATTAGCTAGGATATTTTTAAGAAGATATCAAGGTCGCATCAATAGAAGTAAGCTGCGTGGTCGAATGATACAAAAGGAACCATTACGAACGCGTAATCGTAAAAATACACGCTACGCTAATCAATCACTTCCACAAAGGAAAATGCCATTTCTTTGTTTACAAATATGGTCATTTTTGGACTTAAAACGTAAAGATACTTACCGACTGTAGATATTTGCGTAATATCAGTCATTTTTAGTATTACAGCATTCGCTGGGACTCCTACAATTTGCTGGGGCTGCGTTGTGACAGACTGAGGCACTGCAACATTAGCCTGTGATTGCATTTTCGTTATCATAGTTCGAAGTATGATGCCGGCCGTATAGGAAGACACAACACTTGTTCCATTTAGTAAAACTAATAGTATTGTCCATTTATTTTATTTTTCCATTGCGGAAATTCACAGCACAAGCACCATTCACACGACGCTGATACCGGAAATGAAGTTTGACGTTTACGCGGGTTGTCTATGCTTCAGCTCGCTCAATCATATCATAGACTAACTATTTCCGGTATCATTTCAAAATATGGCGGGAATTTATTTATTTGGCGAATGTTGTTTGGATTGGAGAGATGTTTACAGTAGGTATTGATTGGTCTTATAATATCTTGTGTTAATCTGTTCTGTTGTGTACCTAAACAATAAATGTAACAACCAAATTGTAAAAAATGAATTTATTACTATTTATAATATTGTATAAGTTGTATACATATAAAAAAAATAGAACATTATAATTATAAGTTTTTCTTACACCTAATAATGGACGGAATTTAAACAAACTGGTGGATAAAAAAATATAAAATCTATTCTACTCTAAATAAGAAAGTAAATAGGCCACTTCAGTGAGATCTTGTGGGACGGACTCGTGGTAGCAAATGTACAACTCTCTTGGCTCTGGCTCACTGAATACGCGCCTGTAAATAATTAAAAATCAGGATTATTTGGGGAAAAAATTAAAAACCCGTGGCGTGGGATAGGACATTGCTTGGCCCGGAAACAAATTCGGAGCTCTGTCTCTAGTTGAGACTCTCAACGCAGCTGAAGTCATACCAACTTTATGTTCCCTCCTGGGAATCGAACCTAGGACCTCCGGATCGGGAGGCCATGGCTCAGACCACTAAACCACGGAAGTAGTTAACCTACTAAAAACTTACCCGACAACCCAAAATTGAAAAGGTTCTGTACTTTTCTTCACAACCCCGCTTTGGTTGAGTATTTCGGAGGGAACTTGAAACAGCATCGCGTATTCCTTTATGGCGACCAGGATCTTGTTCAGGGAGTTTGTCGGTGCTTGGTTTCTTCTGAATCTGTGAATTAGTATAGAAATTATTCAATAATTTATTCAGGGTGTAAGGATAAGGAACACTGTCAGCCTGTTGTCACGGAAAAAGAAAATACCGAAATCTAAAGTTTTTTTAGTCTTGTTGTTTTGGAAGTATTAATGCTGTTGTTTTTGCAAAATCAGTTGTTTTTTACATAGGTATAATAATATAGCTAATTTCGGAAAAACAACTGACTTACAAAAATAAATGCCAAAACTTTCAAAATATCTAGAGAACAAAATAAATATTTAAAAAATATCTCAGGGATCTATTTTAATATTTTCTTTTTTCCATGGTGCACAATGATGCCAGGAACCTATTGGAAGGAAAAACTTTGGGCAGCATTTTGTTCCACTTTGTGACTATGTATAGCAAGTCAATTTTTGTTTTTAATTTCCAGAAGAAAATTTTATGTAAATGTTGTTCAGTTTTGTTTAAGTTCGAAGAAGATCATGTATTCCGAAACACGGAAACCGCTAATTTGCTATACATAAAAGTTGCTTACCTCATATTGTTCTGCAGAAGTTCATGTATCCTTTTACATGCAGATCTGAATGTCTTCACGATGTACGAATACAAAACATTATTCGCTTGGGATTCTATACTTCTGACCGGCGCTATAAGAATGCCTTTCTCAGCTTCTAGCTGTACAAAGTGAAATAGAACATTTTCGTCGCCTGCAGTTATTCTAAAAAGTGATATTATAAAAATTATTTAGCAAATTAGCATACTCAAACGAACGATCAAGTCAAAACTATTTTTAGCCTATAAAAATATCCGAAACGAATTTAAAATGCATACCTGTGAACCGTAACATGATTTATTTCATTTAATAACGATTTCCGGATGTCCGAAACATCGATATTGCTGCTGGTTCTGCTTCCTTCCTAAAAATATAATTATAATTAAAAAAAAACTCATTTAGAAAATAAATGTTTTCAAAATGGGATTTTTAGACGGAGAATCTACAAGTAAAATTGACGTAGTTTTCTGAATTAAAAAAACGAGGTCAGGTTAGGTAGAGAAGTATTTATACGAGTACCTGCCTGTCCCAGTCAGAGTCGGAACCGGATGAGTCTCGTCGATTTCTTTCTCTGTCTGCCCTCCTGCCTTGGACTCTCTCTTCACTTTTCTCACTGAAAAGACATAATTGTCACATATAAATCGAATTCCTTTTTGATTAGGTAATGTACTTAATTCATTTTATATTTATTAATACCGTGATAGAAAGATGAACAACAATAAACAAGTGTGATAGAAAACTTTCCAATTCAGCACTCAGGCAAGAAATGCTGTACCTATGAATAATGGCCTGACTACGGCCCATTCGCTGCATTCAACACATATGTTCTAGACTATGCACACACTGGCAGATATTTCAATTGCCAGGCGGTTTAAAATCAAATTGGAGACCAACCAACGTGACATAGTGAAAAATTATGATGGCTTCAAGACTTCAACAATAAGCATAAGCATGTGCCCTGAAAATGCCTAAATCTTTTCTATAATAGTATAAAAATCTCTGACCTATTACTCATCAAGCTGTTAGAATCCTCCGAGTAGCTGACATCTAAACTACTACGGTATTTAGTGCTGTACCACGGCGAGTACAAACTGTGATGGCTTCCATAATCATAATCATAATCATAATCATAATTTATTTATTGCCAGTTACAGGTAATTATGTTCTTATAATTAACAATCAAAGTTGTAATGTATCACTGTAGCTTACTTATAATGTTAGCATGCAATATTACATTCTTAGTCTAGTTTATTAATTAATTAAATTGAAATACAATCATAGACTTTACGTAACATAACACGTCAATTCTCAAACTAAAAATTAAAAGTCAATAACTGAAATGTCATCCTCTAAATACGCTTCAATCGAATAGTAACATTTGTTAACTAAAAAAGATGTCAATTTTGATCTGAATAATTTACATGTCATTTCTTTTATTTCATCAGGTATTTTATTAAATAGTTTCGGGGCTAATACATATGGTGTCTTTTGATAAAAAACCATATTGGGCCATAGTATTGAGTAAACATTAATTTTATTTGTAGTTTTTCTTGGACGTCTGGTTTTTACTAGTTTAAATTTATTGAGGTTTTCTCTTACAAATACACAAGCTTGAAAGATATACATGGATGGCAAAGTAAGAATTCGAAGCATTTTAAAATATGGTACGCAACTTTCAGTCTGGCGTTGACCAAACATGGCCCTAACGCATTTTTTTTGCGTCCTAAATAACGGTAACGTATATATTTTTGCAGCATTACCCCAGTGTAATAATCCATAATTTAAATTAGAAGACACATAAGCATGGTAAGCTGATAATGCTGTTTTGCGTGATGTTTTTCTTGTTAAATTTTTAAGTACATATGAATATTTACTTAATTTCGTAATCAAATACTCAATATGTGACTTCCAACTTAAGTGACAGTCCAAAATAATTCCCAAAAATCTTATTTCTTTAACTTCCTCTATGATATGTCCATTATGATTAATGTTTATATTTGCGGGACCTGATTGCGGCAAGTAAAATTGCATATATTTTGTCTTTGAAAGATTTGCTATCAAATTATTTGTTTTAAGCCATTTGATGGCATCATTGAGTGCTTTATTAGTTTTATCCTATCCATATCCATATCCATAGTTACTTTCCATAGTGTTGTCTACTCTAGTTGCTCTCAATAGTGCTGTCTACTGACCTGTTACTCTTCAAGCTGTTAGAATCCTCCGAGTAGCTGACATCTAAACTACTACGGTACTTAGTGCTGTACCACGGCGAGTACAAACTGTGATGGCTGCCGTAGTTGCTTTCCATCGTGTTGGTGTTCACATTGATCTGTTCTGAGGAGTTGTGACGTCGCCTCACTTCGGGCTTCGGTAGTTTGATGGTGGATGTCTTTAGTGTGTCCTTGAGAGCTGGAATTAAAAGCAAAAATAAGTGGTATGGTCAAGCAACAATCCCTGTTGAGTTGGAAGATGAATTTGGTTTGGAACTCTGGTAGCTTGATGTTTAATGTCTTTAGTGTCCTTTAGGGCTGCAATATGAAGTCTATTTAGTTTACACCTAAATAAAAGACCGACTTAAAAACACAAAAACTGCATAACTCTTATATGAACACTCCATGGTAAGTTGGAAGTTTGACTTGGGTTTTGAATAATGTAATAATAATTATGTTATGTTAGCAGAATGTAATGATTATGACATGTTTTGTTACTTGAAGATCAGGACATCAAGTGGAATAACCCATGCACAAAATCAGTAAACTCCTTTGTATGGACACTCTTCTTTAAATTGGAAGATTGATTTTCTTTATAGTTACAACTGAAAAATATATAGAAAAGTATCTGCTTTATTCATTGCTTCGCGTACATTGGTAGGGGATACTTTTGTTTGACGCTACGTCATGTACAAAAATACTGTTCATGACTTCATCAAAATGTTAATTTTCTAACGTTTTGATAAACCAAATGCACCTTTATAATGACACGTTTTATACATACAAGAAGAGACTTCCTTCTTCTTCCCATGCTTAGTGAGAATCTCGGGCGATGTTTGCACTTGCGGCTGTGTGTTGGAAGCGAACCACGACGCTAGGTACTTGTCCAAACCCACTTCATACAACAACTCGACGCAGCTCTCGCATTCTTCTACGTAGAACGGTGATGGTGGGGTTATGCCTGCAGCCTAGATGAAATGCATTAGAAATAAGTTTGTTAGCATTATTTCGAAAAGATGGTCAACAAAAATACTAGATAGCGAGGAGGTGAAGGGTGTAAATAATCTAATGAATATACATACATATAATCACGCCTTTATCCCTAATGGGATAGGCAGAGCGTAAACGACCTAAACAAAGTTCGTTCCGCCACGTCTGACAAGTTTTGAAGGTTATTCCAGATAGATCTGTATATTGCTATTAGAGACAGGTTGTCAGCCCATCGCCTAAATTACAACATTGAAACCCTCAAATCCCTTAGCTGATTTTTACAGCATGCCCGGGAGGAGATGCAGCTGGCACATTCTATGTTTTTCTATCACTCCCAGTCCAGCATCCAAGTAGTGAAATCTAATGAAGGAGTGAAATATATATATATTTAAAAACTAAAAAGCCAGAGTCGAAATGATTTTCAGTTTATAATAATCAGTTTTTATTGTAAAATACTTACGTCTTCGGTACATCCTCCAGCTTCCATAACAGTAGCTAGCACAAAATGACCCTTGCCTACAATCAGAAGAAACCACCGACCGTCTGGTATCCTAGAAATTACAGTTTAGATTTATGATTATGACATGAATTAGAATTACTAAGAACATTCTCTGTTAACTTGTAGGCTAAAAGAAAGTTACCTGTATTCATTAGCATCATTCTTTTTATCTCTATGTTCTTTGATAAAAACTTCTCTCCACATTACTAGTTTCTCCAGTTCTTTATCTGAGCTCACTTTTAGAATGCCATTTAGTTTTAGGTAAGCATTTATATCCTTCAAATCTTCGTCTTGGAGATGCGAACTCAGTAGGTGGCCGGAGTAATATAAACATGAACCAATGACTGTGTATAGCCTTTGGAAGTTTTCTACGTCGTCGGTCTGTAAACAGAAAAAAATTATAAGTAACTCGCAATATAGAAAATTATAGTTTAATTATAGTTTTACGCATTTAAACTTAAAGGCATTATCATAACACCTCTTTCAGAATGTCTTGTTTTATTTATTTAACCATTTTATTTTATTTTTCTCAACTTTTAGACCAAAGAATTTCATAAATAATTGTGAAAGGGATAATGACCAGTACCTACAACTATCTGATATTATTTTATAATAGAATCTTACGAAAAACCAAATATTTGAACATACCCATTCACGATAATCAGCCGACTCTAATTCAGTAATAGCGTCATCAACTTGGATCTTCACTTCCAAAGGCAATGGTACAGTATGGACGGCCAAAACATTCTCAAAATTGGCTTCACTTACTCTAGTTTCCTCTACCACTTTACCATTTTCGAATAGCAGTGAAATAAATATACGAGAAAAGAGGCCATCTAATTTATCAACATTATTAGGTTTTGTGAAGCAAGATTTCAAAGATCCATACAAGAATTCAAGAATCCTCACCATGTCATTCAAAATCTTTCTTGCCGCAAACAAGTCAACTTTTTTACTGGGTAATGCTACTAACATGAGATCAGAGTAATGTGATTTGTAGACGACATTTATGAACGTGTTTTTATGTAAAACTGTGGAATTAATTGGTTCACTAGTTCCTAGTGATTTTGGAGCCAAATGGTTTAGTGTTACATAGGCACCTCTAGTGTTGTAAAAGAAATTTTGGTTGAATGGCCTTGGATAGCAGTAAAGGACACCCTTATCATCATTGCTGTGATATTCTATATCATTGCAACATATGTACATGACAGAGCACATAGTCTCTTTTAGAAGTTGTGAGAGAGAATTTTCTGGGCAAGTTTTTAATGTTAATAACCTCGAGATATCTATATTTATATTCTCATTAACAATTTGGAATGTGAGCCTAAAACTTTCCATGTCATCTTTTACTTTTTGAATGACTCCATTTAAATTATAAGAGTCTACTTCAATATTATTGATCTTTTTCAAATAATATCCTTTCTTCACTTTTGGTGCGTATAATGTTTTCCCTTCAATCAAGAAGTCTGAAACTACTAATGTTTTGCCATCTGAGTGTGTTTCCAGATTTAAGCCAAAGAGTTTTTCGATTTGGCATCCTTTATCAGACTGAAAAATCATGTTTCTGCTGACCTATAACAAGAGTCACAGTAAAATTATAAACTGTATAGTATACATATTATACAGGGTGTAAAAAAAGTACTGCGTTCCTTTAAACCACATGTTCTACTGATGATACCAAGCAACTTTTCCAAAGCAGAAAAATTTAAACTCGAAAAAAAAAATTGCCTTTCCCATACAAAGATGCACTCCGGGATCTGCAGTTTTGTATGGACAAGGCAAATTTTTATTTTGAGCTAAAAATTTTGTGTTTAGGGAAAGTTGTTTGGTATCATCAGTAGAACATGTGGTTTAAAGGAATGCAGTACTTTTTTTACACCCTGTATAATATAATAGTGTACATACTTTTTAAACTAATAAACACACATAAAACGAAACTATCTACCAACCTGAACCATTACATATTTAATACTATCATCATTTGGTTTTTGATAAACTTTCAGTGATGTATTTCCATTATCTTGAGCCACTTTTCTTCCAAAAATATTATCATTTCTAGCTTTGCGAGATTTCAGTACTTTGAATATTCTTCCTGAAAATACAATTCAAGGTAAAAGCATGTAAATAAAAGTGAGAAACAGACTGATGCTCATAATCATTTGATATAAGAAATACTATACAAATAAAATAAAACTTATAAATTTATAAAGTGATACTTGTAGTAATTCAGAATAAATTATTTAGTTTGCTCTATTGACAAAAATACTAATAATTCAAACTCTGAATTTTAATTAGGTACCTTTGGTAGATCGCCTAGTTGAGGATCTTTTAAAATTATTCCTTAACTTAAAAGTCTCACAGTTTTCAAGAAGGGGTGCTTTTTGAATGTCACTGGTGCTAGTATAATTTTTAATTTTGAGATAGATCAGTTCACCATCTTCACCCACATCTGAATCCCACTCTGGTACAGAACTACAATAACATCAAAATAATACTTAGTTTAGTCTTTTAATCGAATTATAAAACAATAATTCATACGTAGGTATATTGGAATTTGTTGATTATACAAATGACAGAATACATCCCTCCCTGGAGCCCTAACTCTGTGTTACAAATTCTAGATGCGCCGGTAAAATAAGAATCAAAGAGTAAAATAATAATACCTATACAGGAGAACCTACTTCTTCTTCTACTCGAGTCAATAGCAAATAGGTATAAATTCTTGACGCCCAGTACCTACCTCCTACCTACTTACTACAAAAAGTAGTATGTATTTGATGTAAATTTGTTAAAGAGGTCAGAGAGTCAAGGCGGAGTGTAGGAGATGGAGTATAGGCTTTAGGGCACTATGAAACAAATTCAGACGAAATTGACCACCATGAAATTTTTCTAAGTATTTTTCCAAAGTGCTCCAAAGGCTACACTCCAACCGTTGAGGATATCAAAAGACCTTCAGGTGCTGAAATTGCAGTTATATGTGATTTGGAAAACATCTAAATCCAATGGGTGAAAATTGGGTAAACACAACGGTAAAATTGGTAACTTGCCTCTCTGAATCAGAATACTTCGAACCGTCTGAGGAATTTGTCCAATCGTTATCAGAGTCGCAGGGACTATCGTAGTTGACTTTAGGCCTGTAGTGATTCATTTTTTAATTCAAGGAAACATTACAATTGTAAAATAAAACACAAAAATCCACGCAAAATAAAAAGTAAACTAAAAACAAACGTCAGATTGTATGTCATGCAATTCTTGTATAGGTTTAAACTATAAAATTTCATTTTTCCTTTTTATTTCAACATACATTGCTGGGTTTGTTCTGTTTATTTTTAGGCTGAATGGAGTATTCTTTCTCTTTAGAAAAAAAGTTATGAACTTCTGTTACATGTTACATTTCTCGTCAATTTTGGCAGATAATTCAAAAATGACGACAACAAAATCCTGATATCAAAAAGTAAAATATCTTTCTCTAAACCTCCACTATCCATTTATTTCAGCAAAAACAGCTAACTGCTTAAACCCCTAAAATGCTTGTCTTGCTTTAAATCACGTAGGCCCTTTATTAAATGGAAAATGGAGCTTCTGAGATAGAAACTGAATCTGCATCTGGACCATCACCTGCAGCAATATCGACCGAAGAAACAAATACTGATCAAGAGAACAAAAATGAGCTGGGAGATTTCACTGTAGCTACTGTTACTGCTTGCCAAACCCAACCACGAACCACTGGTATTGCTGCACAAACCACTGAACCCAAAATAGAAATGGCATCAAAAGAAAACCAAATATCTCTAAACAGATTGACGAATAAAGACTATGAGGGACCTGTATGCAATGTAAAACTGGTAAGTAGTAGACATGATATTAATAATAGAGGTCAGTGACAATCAGTGACAATAATACCAATCACAAGATTGACCAATCCATGACCAATCACAAGTTTAACCAATCACAAATTTAAAAAATTGCAGTACTTTCAATTATCTCCGTAACGTAAACCCATAACCAAAATCCATTCTACTATCATTCACGTCTTACAATAGATATAATATCCGCAAACCATACATTATTTATTTTTTACAGGAAACACTATTACTCCTAAAGAATAGTACTAAGAAATTACTATGCCTAATAGATGAACTTCAGGTCAAATCCACTCCTACCCGACCCATACCTTCAGCCTATTCTCAAGATAATTTGACGATACCTATGCTGCACGAGCTAGTAAGTACGAGTTAACATAAATGGCATAAAAAAATATAATAGATAATGAAACGTGTTTTTTAATTTCTTTGATCAGTTTCATTTTTGTAACCGCAAGATAATTTTAGGTGTCAGCTTTATATAAATAGAAAGTTTATTTACTAAATAAAAGTAATTACTCAATAAAATTATTCAACTTGATGCGCATAAGGCTGTATCAGAAAAAAAATCGAATCATCATTATTATCATGTACCTTTTTATTAGAATATTAAAAAACTCAGACTACCACGTTATCATTTCAGACAGTCCACTTAGATGACTTGCCCGAAACCAGTTCCATTGCTAACTTACAGAATCAGATCAAAGAAATTGATGAAGCCAGCCTAGAGGTACCGTTTTACAGTTCTAATTCATACATTTAATTAGCCAAAGTAATCAATTCTACTCACCTCTAAGTTTTCTTCTTTATTCCAGAATGTGCATGAATGTTCTATTTACGAAAGACTCATAAGAAAATGTAACTGTTTAAATCGAAAAGAATACACTGATTTCATTATACATTTCAATGAAGACACCAAGTACGCTACAAGTAATATTGGTGAAATCATTAAAAATATTCGTATACTTAAAAAGTTTCTTTACATGGGCGGTACATACAGCAAAAACGCGCTCATGTTTTTGAATGAGGTAAGAAAATGTTATAATAATACTTTGCCAATCAATCAATATTACATGAAAATAAACAAGCTAAAAGTTACACTTGGGTGTGATTTGAACCCACGGTCTTCGGTCGTACCGTGCCGACGCTCTAACCACTGAGCCACCAAGTGATTCAATCACGATTCAATCCATCCAGTGTAACTAATAGCCTGTTTAAATTTAAACCGTCAATGTGTTAACTAGCACGAAATCAAGTAGGTACCTAGTTACCTTTTCCAGGATGAATTCAACTTGATAATGATAACGCCTCATTTTTAGAATCAATATTTTGGAAAATTTGTCATTCATATTACAGGAAAATAAATAAGCTTAAAGTTAGGTACACTTGGTCACAGTTTTTTTTTTGTTGGGATTTGAACCCACTTTTAGCTTGTTTATTTTCATATACTTAATATGAAAAATTTTAAAGTCAAATTTTCCAAAATACTGAATCAATGAACAGTTCTGTGAAAACAATCTATAAGTTGCCGATGAACGTTTTGGATGGTTTCATATTGTTGGAATCCTATGAATTCTTATTTCCTATTATGTTAAATTTGGCTGCAAGTTAACAGAGAATGTTATTTTTTAGTCCATTGTTTCATATCATTATGGTTAGAATTTATTTATTTTCCAACTTGTTTAATCACGTTGTGAGCTATAGGTACGAAAAATTTAGATAGATAAAGATACAAATTTGTACTTAAATACTTGCTGTTAACTTGGAGATTGATCAGGTCAAGCAGCAATTCGCTGAAAACTGTTATTTTATTTCCAACAGGGCCTCACAAAATGTCCACACATTGAGAAAGTAGAAATAATATTGGCCATTTCGCATGCAGACATTTGCAATGTTTTTGATGATGATTCATTTGTAAGAGTGTTAATCAAACACCCCATTCAGTATGAAAATTGCGGAGATACGGTAACACAGGTATGTTCATTTTATTATTATATTATGACGTTTTATTATTTTGAATAAAAATAATTGATGTGTGAAATTGTAATTAACTGCCCACCACAATTTTAATATATCAATTTTAGAATTTAGCTGCGAGAATTTTATACAGAATCGCTATAATAGAAGAAGGTCGAAGATATCTTAATTTCAATTCGAAAATAAGTAATGATATAAAACTTATCCTACGGAACCATTCGAAATCTATTAACGACGACACAAAAGAATTTTTAACATCAACTTTAAATTCACTGAATCCAAGCACAGTTCCGTTGATAAATGTGAATTCAACATATTACTGCAAAGCCGATGAAGGTAATTCAATGAAGTGTAGTTATGCCACACAAAGTATAAGCCCTAATCGAACCGAATCTGAAAATTTTGTATTAAAATGTGAAAATACTAATCCAAGCCCATCGAAATACATAAATCCGTATCAGTACGAAAATAAGAGTACACGCCGATCGTACAATTGTCAGATTATACACATACCGAATGATTCGAGATTAAAATCTAAGTCATCATTTTCTCACAAAAGGCCAAAGATAGTGCCCAGTTACACCAAATAAATGCAATCATGATGGCTGTGGAAAATGCATCGAGTATGTACATTTTGTGTAGGTAAGATACATATGTATTTTATATGATATGTTATTTGTTATTTCTACGACCTAATGTGGTTCTAGGTATGGAAAGGAACATATTAAACGCTTTGCTACACTTTCGACAGTTTATGACTTTGCAAGAAGTATTTTTAAACTTAGAATTACTATATAAATTGTGCGACAATAGTAAAACCGTAAGTGAAATGAGGCAGAATCTTAAAACAACGTGCACTTTATTTAAAAGATTGTTACTTCAATATGACAATAGCGACATGAACGTAATTTTAACCAGTATACTGAACAAAGTTATTGAAAAAACGCCCGCTCCAACTGATTTTGTAAATACACCAAAAACCTACGTAGTGATTGATACCGCTACAGAGGTAAATATTCTTTTATATATATTTTTTTCGAGTATCAACTACACAAAACCTGCACAATGTGATAATTAAATAATCTTGTACGTTTTGCAGCCAACTACAATGAAACACGCATTAAGTCAAGTACAAACTCAGTTAGACTTTAAAAAAGTTAAATCGAGATTAGGCATTGGACATGACGTGAAGTCTCGTTCTCGCCACAACAGTCGCCACCGTAGCAGGAGCAGGAAAAGTTTGCACCATGGTTAGTATTCAAACTTATTTTAAATAAACAACGTACTTAAACGTAGCGTTTTTGTGCATTTGGACTTCTGCTTTGGGATTTGGACACATATACGTTTGGTTTGATTTGTCAAGGTTGCGAATGATCGATTTGCGATTGGTCCAAGTTGTAAAAGGTCAAATTAAGGCATTTGGACATAAATTAGGGTTTGTCCTTTGATTAAAAATGGCTTATAAATGACTTTGGTATAATTGGTATTGCAATGCTGTTCAATTGATGTACCAATCACACTTTTGAACAATCACAATTTCATTAATTTAACCAATCACAAAATTTGCGATTGGGCCAAATAACAAATAACTTTCTGTGGGAAGGAACTGCGTAGAGAGTTTTCTTTTTTTTTACATAGAGGTATAATGTACATTATACTTCAATGTTTTTTTACCTTGTTTTTAAGGGAAAGTTTTTTTTCAAATAGGTATTAATTTCGTACTTTTACAGATATGACGGAGCAAAGTAGAACCAATAATACATCAAATATATTAAGAAACAATTCAATCAAGAAGACAGGTAAGGTATTTCATGCAATAAAGTGGCAAACTAACGTATTATGTACTACGATTCATTCATAGTTTGTGAGACCGGTTGCACTTACGACCTTACTCACACTCTCACAATCACAACACAGTGCAGTGTACTGTTGAGTGGTCGTGAAATATGATACTACTAGCTTTCCGCCCCGCGGTTTTACCCGCGGCTAAATAGTTTTTCCGTGGGAATGAGGTAAGTTTCCGCGGTAAAAAGTAGCCTATGTCCATCTCCAGGTTGCCGTCTATTGTTCTGCCAAATTTCATCAAAATCGGTTGAGCCGTTTAGGCGTTAAAGAGTAACAAACAGACAGAGTTACTTTCGAATTTATAACATTAGTATGGATTTGTTTCTAATTTAATTTTATTTATACTTTCAGATACGGAACTGAGTAAGGGGATGCCAGTTCGCGCCCCCTCTAAAGCGAATAAACAATAATGTGTCTAATTTAAAAAAATATGTCTGGCTTAAACCTAGGACTGCAGAAAGGTTTGTGTATTTTTTTTTATATTGACCAACAATTAACATCACAACAGCGACGTGTCACCATTCACAAAATGTCACGATCGCATATTGTCCCATATAATTTTAAAACTACTTGTACATGTTGTTACTATACCAAGAAGGTGAATTTGAGATAATATTATAGGCATTGTGCAACATAGATCATTTTAGGAAAACTAGGCCAGACATTTTGCTGGTGTCAAAATCGATGGTGAAAAAAAAAAATTAACCTTTATTTTGTCATTTCAGAACTTAAGTTGTGTGGTGTTGGTGTCTAAGGAGATAAATTTAAAAAACAAGTTGCAAGTTAAATAAAAATGTATTAAAAGTACCACATAAAATAATGCTATCTAATAGTCCACCAGACCAGACCCACTTAAAAACTTAAAACACTTAAAATTATTAGGTAAAAAAGTTTTTGTAAAATCTGTACCCAATGTAACAGTTTTAAATAAATAAATACTAAGAATAAAAAGTCATGTTTTTGGTATTTTGGACAACACATTAAGTAAATGCACATAAAGTGTAGGAATGTTACTAGTAAAAATTTAGCTGCATGCACAAACTTTGGTTTTACAGTAGGTAGGTAACAAGTCAAGTAAGAGAAGTATATAGAGAAGTTAATTATGACAGAATACAATGCCTTCATAAGAGTTCCTATAACAGACCATATCCAGTTATTGTATTGTTACAAATAATTGAAGAAAACTGTAGGGTTTCCTATTATGATCCTCCTTTAATTATGATTGCAGGTGGCCCATAATAGGAAATCCTACATTATAGATCTAATCTAAATAGATAACCAATTGTATTCTGTCTAAGCCAAGCCAATGTTAACATAAGTACGTATAATTTTCTGCTTACAAGTAAATGGTTTCAATCAATAGTGAAATCATGTGGGCTAAAAGACCGTCTTCGCTTCTGTTCATAATTATATGCAATACTTCTCCTGTCCACAGGAACTGGATTGCTAGGCTTAAAGAACATTGCCACTAATATATAAAATCCACCAACAATTTTACTCAAAAAATCAAGAAATCCTAAAAACAGAGGAGTAGAATTCTTTATCAGAATAGATATTTCCCTAATAAGGGCAAGTACAAATGTACCTAGAAAATTAACAAACGCATTAGTACCAGTAAAGACTGCTATTACAAATGCACACACGAAAGTTATGAATTCCTTCACATTTCGTATAGAAAGTGCACTCTTGAGAGTCTCTTTCATTTCATGCCATGTCTCGGTCAAAGCTTCTGTGCTGTTTGGAGTGCTGTCAGGTTTTCCAGATGGTGTAGCGGTGACTTTCTTCCTCGCCGATCCAGTAAGTATAGGTTCAAGTTCCAAAAATGATTCACTAATATGCCTTAAGCATTTCACAGTCACAATCACCTCTTGATCTCTGAACTTTACACTTTTGATTTGAAACCAGAAAGCCCCGAAAGGTTGATTGTCAATTTCAGTCCAAAGACATACGCCTGGATGACCTATAAGTTCTCCATCTGTGATGCCTATCCAGATGGTCGGCGATGTAGAGCTAAGTTTGTACTGTGCCTCAGCTAAATCTCTTTTTAGGTCGACTTCTGCAGGGCTAAGAACCACTACGTCTCGGTACCCAACGCGCGGATCACTCAACCTTCTCTCCAAATATCGCCCCAAGAAGATTCTTGATTTCAGTAAATCTTTTACATAGTTTCTTACTTTTATTACGTCGTTGTTGTTTGTGCTGTCCACTTGACTCGATGCAGCAGTTGAATCGTAAGAAAAATCCTCGTCCACAGTACTCATTTTATTAAAAACAACAAGAGATTTTCCAAAATAAATAAATCACAAATCCAGGAGTGCGTTCAGACGACCCAGTATAAATGTTATACCGTACCAGTTTCATACTTCCGGGACGCACTGAACGTGCACTTTAGCCGCTGTCAGATAAAATTTCACTTCCGGTGCGTCTCTGAACGGGCAGGATAAAAATTAACCTGGTCGAAATTTCATCTGACAGGCGCCTCTGAACGGGCAGTATAATTTTTAACCAGGTTAAATTTCGATCGATCGAGCGGCTCTGAACGTACCCCAGAGGGCTAGGAAAGTCGTCATGAACCAAGGAAGGAACAAATCAATTTCATTTTGACAGTTAGTAGATTTACATTGCTTAGTCAAAACGTTCCAAAACAGACCTATTTCAAACAAACACAGCAATGGATTATTCACAAACGTCACTAAGTTTAGGTGCCTGTTTATGAAGTTAGTATTAGCGTGGTTCGTGATATATAATTCAGTAGAGTTAAAAATAAAAACATAATTCTGCCATGATTTTATAATATAAATTAATTACTTTTGGATTTAAAATTTGTTTTTTGTGTTTTTTGGCTTGGCCAGGGGATTGAGTTTTCATACTACAGAGAAAGTCTGTGGAGAACACCTCATTTCATTTCTGGATGGCCAATTCCCATAACCGTTAACACTACGCAAAATCCACTAGAGTTGTACCTTTAGGCGGTTTACACACTGCCGGCGGAATACGCCGCAGTGTGTAAACCGCCTTATCATCGATCTATCTCTCTCTATCGATTATAGTATGACTTTATTTAAACTCAACTGATCTTTTTTATATAATAGGCCTGAATTCTTTTTTTGCAGCTGGCGCGGTGGAGCATTTGATGATGATCCGTTCCGTTCAGAGACCTGAGATGAGACCATGAGACAGAGTCAAAGTTATTCATACGCACTTGCACCTGTCAGGATGAAATTTCCCCTGACAGGCGCTTCAAAACGGGGCTTTATCAACTGTCAAAGTGAAAAGTTCCCCTAACCTTGCGCTAACCGTGCGCCCGGGGTACGTTCACGGGCGCACGGTTAGCGCAAGGTTAGGGGAACTTTTCACTTTGACAGTTGATAAAGCCCCGTTTTGGAGCGCCTGTCAGGGGAAATTTCATCCTGACAGGTGCAAGTGCGTGCATGAACGGGGGTTTACGCGAGCTGTCAGATTAAAAGTCGCTCTAACGGTTTCCCCTAGGTGCATGCGTGAACGCACTACCGTGAACGTACCCATGGACGGCAGCTCTATTTCAAATCTCAACGGATTTTTTGAATCTGTCAAGTGAGTTGCTTTTGGAGCCTACCTATTTTCTCGTCGGAACATATTTATTTTTCATGTAAATGATCGATATATCTTTAGAAATAAAACATATTCATCACAGATTTTATTCATAACATTGACTTTACGTAGTGGGGTGAAGTTCTTTTGTGTTGTTTGTGTAGTATGGCACAGTTCAATTATTTGAATGAAATAAAGAGTTTAGCCACGATGGATGGCCCTATAACCCGTGGACCGCTGCAGCGGTGGGCTAAGAAGTCAGGGAATGAGAATATCAATCCGAATTTTAACGCGTCGCAACAGAACATCTCGAATAACATCAGTGTGTCTGCGTGTAACCAGTCCATGCAAAAGTTGTCGGTATCTGCTAACCAGAGCTGTAATAACAGCGTCTTGTCATTGAATAAGACGCCTACCAGGGGCGACAACAAGAAGACCAAGTCTAAGACCCCTTCTAAAAACAAGTCTCCAGGTAAATACATGTTTTAATCGTCTTCACATTGTATTTTAGCAATAAAATGATATATTTAATTGCAACTTAACAAGTCTGGTTATGCTCATACACTGAATAAAAAATTTAAGAAAATGTGTTTGTATTATTTTTATATAATAATTTTTTTTATGGTAATATTTTATTTGTAATATTTTTGTCATAACTTGTTCATGTAAAAATGCAGGCCGCTCAAAGACCCCTACTCCAAACAAAGCGTCCAAGACACCCAACAAGGCTGATAGATTTATACCATCGAGGAGCAATTCCAACTATGACCTCTGTCACTACATGGTAAGCCACTTATGTATCTATATCTAAGCCCATGGGGCTCTGAAAAATGGGGCTAAAAAACCAACTGCTGTCAAAGGGCAGCATTTGAGGGGAGAGAGGTGGTAATTGTTTATTAAAAAAGACATCATTTAAAACATTTAAATTATTGTTTTTGTTTCTAATGTTAACAAACAATTGGAAGTTTGCCCATTCCATCTAATTTGCAGATGACACGTGAAGAAGATAAAGGCGAGGAGGTAGTCGCTCAGACCGCTGCTAGCGAGGCTCTGGGTCGTGCGCTCTCTGACACAGAGCCCGGCCGACTTCTGCAGTACACCTGCAAGGCACCAGCGGCTCCGGAAGGCTACCAGAATAGACTGCGGGTTGTGTATTCACAGGTATCTTTCTACTTCTAGTTTAGTTTCTTCTGTCTTTTCTGTTCTTTCCTTTATATGTACCTATACTCTTAGACCAAAGGTTGTTTATTCTATTCTATTTTATTTTTATTATACTTCATATACTTCAGCGCTACTCTCTTCACCTTACTTTCTCCTCTACAAAAAGGTTGTCTGGAAGAGATTGCTTCCAGCAATAAGACCGCCTTTGTGCACATTAATTTATAGTTAATTTTAAATTTTTTGTACAATACAGAGCTATAGTATGCATAGGTAAAAGTTGTGTTCAGTATGGTGTTTTAAAGTTTTAGCCTCCTAACAAGTCGCGAAAACTGTATTTATTAGCTTGCATTAATTTTCATACAATACAAGTGTATGTGATGTGACAATTTTCTAACAGGCCAAAGTCCCATCTTCAGTAAAAAACACATCGAGATACATCCCACAAGCTCCTGAGAGGATACTGGATGCTCCTGATCTTGTTGATGATTATTGTAAGTATACAATAAGCATTTTTTTCTACTCAAAGTTTTTCTTGTAGAGATTGCTTTAGATAGAAGATAAGACTTTTATGCAGTTCCTTTTTTATTTTAATTTACTTAGCAAGATTATTTCCTACTATTCAAACCTAAGATTTAAACTATCCTTTAGTATTATGACAGACCTGGAATAGAACCCCAACTTATTTGTCTCTTATTTTTTCTGAACATGCCTATTGGGCTGTATCTAATCTACTTCTCAATCCTTTTAGGGCATTTGAATATTTCAGTACACATCCAACATACCTCTTACAGATCTAAACCTTGTTGACTGGAGCCAAAACAACATCCTAGCCGTAGCGCTAGGCAACTCCGTATACCTCTGGAACGCAGGCACCGGACAGATAGAACAGTTGTTATCCCTAGAGGGCTCGGAGACTGTGTGTTCAGTTGCGTGGGTGCAGGGTGGGGCTTCGCATTTAGCCGTGGGGACTTCGGCTGCTACTGTCGAGCTGTGGGACTGCGAGAAGCTGAAGAGACTGCGGGTAAGATGCTTGTGAATCTTGTTGATTACATGTTTTAGTACATACATACATACATAAAATCACGCCTTTATCTCTAATGGGGTAGGCAGAGCGAAAACGACCCATAGGTCATTTTGCCACGTCTGACAAGTTTTTAGGGTTATTTCAGATGATTATGCATATTGCTATAGTGACGAGTTGTCAGCCCATCGCCTAATTTACAATAATACTGAAACCCTTAAATCCCTTAGCTGGTTTTTACAGCATGCCTGGGAGGAGATGCAGCTGGCACATTCTATGTTTTTCTATCGCTCCCAGTCCAGTTAGTTAACTGAAGTAATACACCAGGACCGATCTGGAAGACTGACTGGAAAAAAAAAAACGTTGATTGAAAATCCCCTTTGAATCTTCCAATATTCCTATATCTCTTAATTTCGCGAAACAGTGCCACAAAGTGGCGCTAGGATCACTGAATAACCTTGCATTTATTTATAAGAATTTATCATACTAACTGTCCTACAGAGAGCAAAGGCTTTATCTCTCTTCTAGACTGCTTAAGTTTTGACTGTTTCATTCTAGATTTGGTTGGACCCAATCCTGCCATCACTTTGGTCTTCCTCTAAGACAGGAAATAACTAGGCTTGTAAACAGATATGTTATGTATGAGATTTCCGCGGTTGTTTAGTTTACAGAATTTAAAATAACAATTTAGCTGTTTTTAGTCTTGTAAAAATCAGATGTTAGCTATTGCCTTACAGTGTATGGACGGTCACACCGGTCGTGTGGGCTCTCTGTCGTGGAATTTGTACGTAGTATCTAGCGGTGCGCGTGATGGGAACATCGTACACCATGATGTACGCACAAGGGACCACGCTGTTTGCACCATCAACGCACATACACAAGAGGTGAGTAGATTACACTACTACATGTTTATAGAAAAGTCACTCGCAACTCACAGAAAATAATCGATTAATACAACTTTCCAGCCTTTTAAAGACAAGCCTTTGTATTTATACGGGGTGTAAGGGACAGCGTCCCGCAAACTGATAGGGGTTGCTCAGTCAACAATACTGAACAACTATAACCAGGATTTTTTTTTCAGGAAATGAAAAAAAAATTTTGTTTTTCCATACAAATTGTCTGAACGAGCTGGTCATTTTGTATGATAAAGCAAATTTATTTTTTCATTTCCTGAAAAGAAATCCTAGTGGTAGTTGTTCAGTTTCGTTGACTGAGCAACCCCTATAAGTTTGCGGGACGCTGTCCCTTACACCCCATATAAAAAGCTTGCAGCACATAATGACTTTGACGATCATATTATTCTTGGACATTTTTATTATTATTGTAATGTAATAATGAAATTGATAGTATGAAATAAATAAATCTAAATCTAAATGGGCCCGATTCGTAACCATCCCGACTTAACTAAACCTCACCTAAAATTATTGCCATCCCGTTCTGTTTTCTCATGATAAAAAGTAACAGGTAAATGGACTTATATTAGTTAAGTTGCGTATTTTGCAAACACGAATTGCTACCATTGTAACTTCCTGGGTCTTAACATGCAGTATAATATAGGTCCATGACGGTGATCGGGGCCACAAGACCACGGAGGGGAGAAATCACAACATATACGCCGGAGCAAAAAATTTCGAGATGCGAGCGGGAAAGCAATATATTTATTTATTTTGTAAAACGCAAAACTCTCGAATCACTGCTGGTTTTTACAGCATGACCAGCACATTCAATGGTTTACTATAGCACCCAGTCCAGCATGGATACAAAATGCACTATTCCCTCAGGTGTGTGGTTTGAAATGGTCCCCGGACGGGCGCTACCTGGCGTCGGGCGGGAACGACAACCTGCTCAACATCTGGCCCGTCGCGCAGGGACAGCACTACTCGCAGCCACAACACGTGTACTCCTTCAAGTAAGTTGGAAATCAAGCTTCTTTGTGTGTGGAGAGCTTCCTGCAAACTGATAGAGGTTGCTCAGTCTATGAAACTGAACCATTTTCAAGGATAAATTCTTTCAGGAAACAAAAAAAAATTACTACATTTTCTCATAAAATTGATTAAAAAATGCTATGTATGTGACTTTTTTGGTCCATGCGTTAAAAGTTACAAAAAATGCTCATTCACTATTTTGTTTAATTTTCTTTTACATGATTTGTTATTTTAAGCAATTTTTTTCAAAATGGAATTCGTAATCTTTCCCCATACAGCCAGCACCTAGCAGCAGTGAAGGGCTTAGCCTGGTGTCCGTGGAGCAGCGGCATCTTAGCTTCAGGCGGAGGAACAGCTGACCGCACCATACGGATATGGAACGTCAACACCGGCGCAAACCTCAACACCGTCGACACCAAGTCACAGGTAAGAATGCAACGACGAGCGATAGATAGCGCCATAGCAAGAAACACGAGTTCTGAAACACGGTATCGAAGTTTTTCCAGCGCACTGCAGATATACATGGTCCAAACATGCTCGGTTGGACTTTAGTCGGGTAGCTACCCTTTTCCCATCCATCGTCATTTGACCACACTTCCCGCTAACGCGCTAAATGTAAATTTATGGAACTTCTCTTGGCGCGGTTGGCTATACCGCTGCCTAAAGGCGCATTTACACATCGACAAGTACAGTGGACAACAGGTCGAGTTAACCATTTAACGGACCAATATATACTGGTTATCTCTACCTGGTTATACTGTATAGCCAGTATAAATTGGTCCGTTAAAGTGGTAACTCGACCTGCTGCCCACTGTACAGTAGCAAGTAGGTCAACTCACTTCTCTTTTGAATCGTAACTTAACCCACTATTGTAGTTATCGAAGTGAAAATCGGCCATATGGCGTAGTATTGCTATAGTTGTCACGATAATCCAATGCTATTTTATCGCACAATGAAACTGCTCGCACGATTATAATACGTGTGAGTTTTACACACATATTGATGTTCATATTTGTCCCCAGGTGTGCTCAATCCTGTGGTCGACCCACTACAAGGAACTCATCTCGTCCCACGGCTACGCGCACAACCAGCTGATCATCTGGAAGTACCCGCTCATGTCCCGTGTGTGCGAGCTGACCGGCCACATGGCGCGCGTGCTGCATACAGCGTTGTCGCCCGACGGACAGGCTGTCGTGTCTGCTGGCGCTGATGAAACACTGCGGTAAGTGGCATCTTGTTTATAACGAGCCTATCAACCAAACAAGAGCACCAATCAAATAAATAAAACTAATCAACTCAACAAGCCATGTAATCGATCTTACCAACCAGCCAATCAATCAAACCCACCAACTAATCAATCAAACACACCAACCAATCAATCCAACCCACCAACCAAACAAACCAACCAACCAATCAATCAATCAAATCCACTAACCAATCAACCAAACAAACCAACCAATAATTCAAATCCACTAAACAATCAAACAAACAAACCAATCAACCAACCAAGCAATCAAACCCACTAAACTATCAACCAAACCAACCAAACAACCATCAAATCCACTAACCAATCAACTAAACAAACCAACCAACCAACCAATCACTCAAATCTAGTAAACAATCTAATCTACTAACCAATCAACCAATCAATCTAATCCACTAACCAATCAATCAACCAGACCAACCACTTACTGTTTAGATAGATAGATAGATAAACTCTTTATTGCGCATCAAACATAAGTACAGCAAAAGAAACTTAATAACTAAATGTGCGCAAAGGCACTTACTGTTTATTTCCTGTTCCAGTTTATGGAAGTGCTTCATGCTGGACCCGGCCAAGAAGAGCAAGCCCACCGAGACCAAGGCCGCCAAGAGCCTGCTCAACATGAACTCACTCATCAGGTAGACATCTATATCTACAAGTGAACTTCATGTTCCATTTTATTTTGACTTACGCGAAACACTTACAGACAGCTGTTTTGGAAATACCGCAAATTTTGTATCGTTCCTCAGTAAAGAAACGTTACTGGTATACTAGGATTGTAATAAAATTATGAAATCATGTTTTTTTTATACATCGTTCGTTATGATACTTATGTATGATACTCGGTATTTGTTTACGATACTAATCAATCAAATTAATTAAACTTCATTTTGATTGCTACTTTGTGTCGATTCGCTTCGTTGAATAATTTGAGCTGTTTTGTAATTATCGCGTAAACTTGTAAACTTTTTGACTGAAAGTTGTGATCTTTTACTAGTTAATTAGATAGAAATTAGGTCGTTTGATTCGATACACGTAGGTTATATAGAGTCATAACATCTTCATCTGCTTTATTTCAATACACCTAATTCAGATTTCGTTATCTGGAAAATACTTGACTTACTTAACTATTATTTTTGACTATCAGGAAACCAAATCTGAATTTTGTGTATTGCAATGTTCATTTACTACGCTTTATAGCCATCTGTACGGGATCATTATGTTACATAGACATATTAGGTACAGTTCAAAAGATTTTAACTTAAAATCTTTATAATCCCTGTGATTTTTTTTCTATTTAGTATACAAATAGCACGATAATCGTCTGGTAGTATTTTTGAACAGCTTATTTAATTTTGGACAAAGTGAGAGAAGTTGAGGTCGTTAAATGTGTTTCGCGATTTCTGACTTTTCTTTTGACTTGTATGTGGTTGTCTCAACGGAGCAGATTATGAAATACTTCTCTTTGGGCGTGGAACGTGTCGTCTATTTGATTGGACGACCTGCTCAAAATTATAGAGGTAGTAGTTCGGCCCTTTCGATCTCGTGGCTATTTTTTTCGATTCTTTTTTTTCTCCTCCATGTCTTGATCTTAGTTAGGGTATTTTATTAATTCCTTAATTTTTCAAAAAAGAATACTCGAAAATGAGTCATTCCTGTACTGTCTAAAAAACTGCTTCGTTTGAAACCACTACTTTCTATTCTATTATTTCACTATCTATACCTACTTAGCTTTAAATACCATTTCATTACCTCGGCTTCCTTGTTTTAAGGACTTATTATTCTTACTACATATTATTGTGTACTGTTTATTGTTTTAAGAATGAATTGATGATTTGAATTATGTAATTTTAATGTATGGTTAATAAAGATTGCCGAAAAATTTAAATTGTTTTAGTTATTATCATTTATTAGGAACTTAGTAAAATCCTAGTTTGGATGGATGGATGTCTGTTAGGAGCGATTTTAATAAAATTTGTACTTTTTACCCCTGATTCCCACGGGAAAACTCAGTAAGCCGGGTGAAACCGCGGGGCGGAAATCTAGTGTAAAAATAAAACAAGGAATATCCGTAAAAAATCTTTTTACTATCGCTATATTTTTGTAAATAAGTATTGCAACAAAGTGGAATGTAAAAAAAAATGCGTAAATAAAGAAAAAAAATATACCCTCCTTTGGACCCAGCCGCAGTCGGGTTAAAAGATCGTGCAATAAACTGATTATTAAATAAAACTAAAATATTGGTTAAAATGTGATGTTAACAAAAATGTGGAAGCGTGTGACCAGGGGTATGAATCTCTCATAGAACCCAGTGTCGGCATAAAAATCTTCACGTCTAGCGCCATCTATCCACAGGATAAGAACATGATGTAACTTGGTACACCTAGTTCATTACTTTGCCTCTAGATGGCCTTGATGCAATTATGATTAATTCAATATAAATAAAGTTGAAAAATCATTTTCGTTTTATTATAGATTTTTTGCACTCACAGTGCTATATTATTTCTAAATAATATTAGAAATAACAAATCAAAAATTTCATCCGCCGAGTAAGAAATAACAGATCACTAATTTCACCGCTCAAAACTAAGTCGCTGTAGCTTAGATGGTTAAAGCGTTGGGCCGGTTTTCCAAAGACGCGGGTTCAAATCCTGTCGGCGGATGAAATTTTTGATTTGTTATTTCTAATATTATCATTTTCGTTGTTTTATTTTTACCATATTTTAACTGTTAGTTTTCGTGGTTTCATTTCACTGCGGTAACTAAGTAAAAGTTTCTATTTTACTAATATTATAAGAATTTACACCACTGCCACCTAGCGGATTTAACGTAAACCTTAGCGCGCCATCTAGTGCACAGGTAATTTACTACTTCGACTCTTTCATCAAAGTGAAAACGGAGTTGCCAATCTATGTCCTAATATTGTCTGTATCATCTATGCGTGTGACTAGAGCTAAGTAAATTTTGAAGAACACATTGAACAGCACAAAAATTAAATGCACGAAGGAACTAATATTACAACTAAAATACTTATATTTCATACAACCAAAAAAGGTCATTACATTAACTTCATTGTACTTGACAATATCTCAATGCTTAATATTAATCACTTGTTGTATTACATAACGACTTGGTTGTTTTGAACGTAGCACCAAATATTATCCTGGTCATATTTATTCTGTTCTGTCTACAACGTGTAACAGCAAGGGTATACCAATCTACCCATGAAACTGAACAACTTTCCTTAAGGAACATAGGTCGAAATACGAAAGAAAAAATGATTTCCCATACTAAATGCGCTATCAACTGATGCATTTTGTATGGAAGGTAATTTTTTATTTGGCGTTTTTTGAACTATATTCCTTAGGAAAAGTCGTTCAGTTTCATGGGTAGATTCACACCTTTCTCGATGCATATACCCTTTCTGTTATACGTTGTATTATTCTTGAAGGCCAACGTAAACAAGGTATTCAGATTTAGACTTATCTACGTTGAACTTTGAGAAAGGACTCGAAGAAATTAAGTACAACAGCTAGGCCTTAGTGAACACAATCAGACCATTCATCATACATCAGACGCAGTTAGACCATTAGCCATTTATGTAATTCAACATTATAAACTATACGTTCAATAAAACACGTGTATTATTACAAACATAATCACTCTGTGAACTTTTATCGAACATTACATTTTCAGATCACGCTATACACATTACATCGAATATTTCAAACAAAACATAATACTTAATACTAATGAGAACACATATCTAGTCTGACGATTCCCGAAAAATCTATCAGCAGAGTTGCCATATTATTTGATATTTCAGACAAACAATAAATAGTTCTACTTTCATGTGCATGTACGTATATTCCAAACTTTAGAAGATTTTCTTGTATAATAAACAAAATCTTACAAAAAATTATAGAAAACTTCTTATGGCAACTCTACCAAAATGCCTTTAAGTTTATTTCACATTAAATCCTAGTTTAAACACGTTCTTAAGCTCTGAGGTTATTATTTCGTTAAGTATACGTCCTCTAAACTAATTAAGTATATTTTATTGTATAACTAGCTACCTACATGGCTCCTTATTGTGCTTACATGAACTCCTAAAATATGTTTAATATTTTTTAATGAAAACTTGAGATTCTACATGTATTTGGTTTTTAAAACTTATTGCCAAAATCCAGTACTAACGACAAATTAAAGGCACTTAAGTACTGAAAGTATGTACCACAAAATAGCTACCATTCTTCATCTAGCACGATTTTATTCTGCAGTCAAGAAATCCTAGCTCTTGTTCAGAGGAATATTGTTTTGTACAAAAATATACTTCAACACTGGTCAAAGGAAATAACTTCTTACCTAATATCGTTGTACACGAATGTACCTACCTAAAACAAGTTTGTAACATGACCGGCACAGAACTATTACAATAAGGTCTAATATCGACCGAATCCCAAACAACAATCAAATCAACATTTGGCCGGTCAACGTACTACGCGGGGCTTTTCCAAATATAGTGTTGCCATTTTATATTTTTTCTGAGCAATAATAACCATTATTTTTACTTTTAGTTAGGTTTAAAATAATTCGTCTCTACATCTAGCATCCGAACTTCATCTATTTTTGAAATATTTTTCGAGTTTTGAGCTAATTTAAAAATTGGCAACACTGACTAATAAATTCACAAAATCCGGATACCCTCTATTCTTAATACTTCGGGGCTGTATGCAAAAATCACCTCTATATAAATTAGTGACCAAGAAATATGCACCATTTCTGTATTGTAGATCAGTATAACTCGTTAGGTTTTCAATCATATGACAGATGCTCGACTTCTCATATGCGGTGATTGTTCAGTATCCAACATGGCGGACATCGCCACAGTATTGGACATAGGTTCAGCGCCCCGCACTAAATGCTCGTGACTTGTGTTTATACCGCCGCCGTATTTAAAGTTCCTGCGAAGGCTTGATCGTATCGACTTCACCGAATCGCTTTTTCTTACAAAAGATCGCCTTAGGAAATCTCGGGTTAAAGATAGCGAATTTCTCGACGTGGACGATCTAGGTCTCTGTCGTGACTGTGAGTCTGTCTCGTCTGTGACGGTGAGTTCAGGTGGCGGGGGGGTAAACACCCCACTATATGAGGGGGGTTGTGAGTTCGCTAGTTCCCGATCGACGGTCTCGCTGAGTGTGATTGGAGTGTGGGAGATGTCGTCCGCCAGCGGCTCGCTGCGGGCTGTTCGTATTCTGTAAGGAAATTGATAAAATATAAACACTAGTCTTACTTTTATTATTACTGTATACCTGATCTAAGCATTGGGTTGGTTCATATTAAATTGTTAAACGAATAAGAAATCTTTGGATACACTCATGATAAATTGATGGTAGTGTAAACATTCTATAGTAACTTGGAGAGTTTTTATGTCAAGTATAAAAATCAATAGCTAGATCCGAGATCCGATAGAGATACGAGATCGCTGGAAGCTCGTAGTATTGGAGGCCAAGATCCAGCGAAGTAAGACACGTGCTCTTTGTTAAACCTGTAATAACTCTTACCTCCTTAAAGTTCTGAAGCTCCTCCTGATAGTATTCAACAGCCTCGCCCCCGTAGCAGTAGAGTACGAAGGCGGTGGTGTGTATTTGGGCGGGGGGTCAGGCGCGGGGGTGGGCGCGGGGCGGGGGTCGCGGGCGGGCGGGAGGCGCGGGGGGAGGGACTCGCTGGGCGCGCCCATGCGCGGCCGGTACAGGTTTTGCACGCGCTGAAATAAAAAAAACGATAATGTGTTACCATAATCAACGTGGATTGTTTTAGCAACTACGAAATAACATCAAAACACTGTTTAAGTGCAGAATATCCGAGTTTCAAAACATCCAGTTCTGACGTGGATGCGTGCGTATTCCACGATTTAGACATTTCCCAAACGTGTCACATTATCCTACTTTAAATGAAGTTTGTGTCATGTTTATTTCTTCATCATAGGAGAGACTGATTTGGTTTAAACTTAGAATACATTATGTTATGAGCAAATGACTATGACCTACAATATTCCTAAAGTAATATTATAGGCTACTTTAGTTACAGTTATTATAAGCCTAAAAGTGTTCGTAAGAATCTATTTGGAAATAAATGATTTGACTTTCGACTTTGCCATTCTTTTTCTTACCAGTTCCTCAGTACATTCGCTTGTCCCATAATCCTTGTTAGCGTTAAACAGTAAAAACGTTTCAATATGCATATTCTAGCAAAATATTAAGCACAATACACATGTTAACTTATATTTTTTCAATCTAGCACTTATAGTGCACGCACAACACGCTTTGCAGTGACACTAATACAATTGTGTAGGTAGTGCATTAACTAAACCAAAGGCCATTATACTAAATTCATAAAGCCCATCTGGGGTTATTAAAAAAAAAAAGTAAAATGGGTTTTCTGCCATAGGAATGAGAAGCCAGATCCAAAGTGATATAATTATAGTGGTTTAAAATGTTCGTAATAAGTTGTACCCACTATTCATCAGGCGGACCGCATACTTTTTAGCCATTACGTACCTAGTATACCAGACTTAGTCGTGTAATTTAAAAGAGTTTACTAATAACACCTACCTACCATATGAAAACAATAAGGATAATGATTATTATGATTAGGACTACTTACATCGAGTATATCCGGAGGTCCCTTGCTCATGTACCGCCAAGTCTGTATGAACGCTGCGGCAGGAACTAGTAGTAACGATCCTTGTTGCATTAGAACTGCAACTTGACGCGCCCACACTGGCCAATACCTGTCGTTATATAAAAAAGAAAAATATAAAAAAAATATTCTAAAAATTACAAACGGCGCTTGAATTATATGGGGTTTTATTCAATCGTAGGTATTTATTCTAAACTCACCCGACAGGTTTTCTCCACGTGTAGAGTTGTCTTTGCTGGCCCACTCGGAAATCAACCACACAGATCGCCTGAGAAGAAAATTATGACAGAAATAAAATTATGTCAAGAAGTCAAATCATTTTCTGTCTTTTTTATTTTTTTTTAAAGCTCTCCTAATAAACACATTAAATACTTACACATAGTAACACGGGCAATATAACAGTCCAAGTGAAGCTCAGCAAAGCAGCCAAAGTCATAGACAGCTTGGTCTGCGCGTTGTACAAGGCCGCTACCACGACATCGGGCGAGTAAGGCCGCCCCCGTACCACGAACACGCCGACGGTTAGAGCGACTTGTATCGCGCATTGCCACCATGCGCCGACCCACACGTAGTCTATGAAGTGGATGATTTTTATGCCCGCCTGTTTGACAAAGAAATTAGATTGATTTGTGTTCGTTTTCGCCGGGACATTGTACAATAAAAAAAAAGATAATTTCATGCACGTATTTTTATCGTTCTCACTCGTTCACGGAAGTAAACCGAGTGAAAAGACGGAAGAGAAGGGAGGGACAAGATGGAGGGAAGTGGTCAAGAGGGCACACGGGAGCTAATGGAGGGAAGGGAAAGATGAGAGGGACGATAGTGAAGACAGGGAATTGAGGGATGGGAAGGAAGGTAAGGAGAGTGAGGGGATTGGGACTTAATGCGGGGTTGCTTTTCCGGGCAGGACGAAGGACGGGTCCACTAGTGAACTATAACTTACATCAGTAGTGAGCCACAGACCGACTGCCAGCCCCGCTACGCAGCTGAGGAACGTGATGGTAGTTTCCCACACGCGCAGCGCCGCCGGCTGTATCGCTAGCACGCCAAAGATCACGCAGTGCCATATAGCTAGTTGTTGCGCCACGCCGAACATTATCAGGATGAAGTAGAATATGACCGCCCATGCTGGGGATAGCTGGAAAGTAATATAGACCTGTATTTATTGCACAAAAAGATTATACTGCACATTTCAATGATTTTATTCAAAAATGCTTCGCGGTGCGAGAGAGCGAGGTATCCACTCAACAACGTCTTCAGACTGCGCCTATAGAATATGCGCACACGGGCGACAAAACAGATTTGAATGCGAAAGAAAACAGAGATCAAAGTGCGGATAAGAGAGATTAGACTGCAGAAAAGAGAGATCTGACTGCGGAAAAGAGAGGTCCGACTGCGGTAAAGATATATCCGACTGCGGAAAGGAGAGATCCGACTGTGGAAAGGAGAGATCCGACTGCGGAAAAGAGGGATCCGACTGCGGAAAGGAGAGATCCGACTACGGAAAAAAGATATTCGATTGTCGCGCAACTGTTTTGTCGCACATGCACGTATGGCTTTAGAGACGTCGCAAAATGTTATCACGTGTCACTTGTCTTCTTTAATTATAATTACCTCTCCTTCCTCAAGTACGGCGAGTGTGGCGGGCACTAATTGAGTGGCGAGCTGTAAAGGCTGCCAACCGCTTAGCGCGCGAGGGTTGCCACTTCTGAAAATTAAATTCAAATCACATTTATCTTTATCAAGGAAACTATTTACATCTACTAATAATAAATACAACCAGTAAAGTAATAATAAATACCTGAAGACTGTAACACCCAGCAAACTTCCATACTGGCTCATGTACCGCACCGGGGTAGACACCTGGTTTCCGGGCAGCGGCTCCGATAATTTCCATAGAAACTGAGATGATTTCACAGTTTCTGAAAAAAAAAAATGCAATATAGGGTAAAACGTCCTATTAATGGTCAGGTCCAGTTAATGGTCACTTCCAGTAACTGTTTAGTAAAAAGTGTTTACTATTTTATTCAGCTATTCGAAACAAAAGTTCCTCTGAAAGTATGCTTAGTTGTTTAAGATACTGGAAGTGGCCAATAACTGGAGATGGCCAGTAATAGGACGTTTTACCCTATTTCGTATGTAGATCAGAATATTATGAAAGACAGGGTAGGTTGAGAGTTACTGAGAAAGTTAGTAAATCTCATGCATATCACTACCTACTGGTAGTTACACGCGCCCCAGTATTTTATTAAAAAATAGGATGACCATGACAATGGTAGCAATTCGTGGTTGCAAAATACGCGACTTAACTAATATAAGTCCATACCTGTCACTTTCTATCATGAAAGAACAGAACGAGATGGCAATAATTTTAGTTGAGATTTAGTTAAGTCGGCATGGTTACGAATCGGGCCCAATGTATGTAAAGGTCACTACCCTAGACTTTTCAACTTACCATAACTGCCAGGTATATATCTATACCCTTTAGTATGCAGCACTTGCACGCAAGTATTGGCCAAGAGCGAGCCGAGCAGCAGCACGGCGAAAGTGAACGCGACTATACACGCGCTCTCTTTCTGTAGCATACTACTTGAGGATTGTTTGGAACTCTTGTGTGAAGTGAGCTGCATTATACAAGCTCCTAGGAGGCCCCAGGTTAGAAAGATTTCTTGTGTGGCCGCTGCCCAGCTCTGAAAGGAAAAAATTGAGTAAGAAACATACATTCTTAAGTTTTTTCTTCTTTTTGCCGAGTGGGTTTTCGAGTCAACGCACGACCCGACGAATCCTGGGGTACGTTCGTGCGCGTTTCACTAAAGACCGTTATAACGATTTTTAATTTGACAGCTCTCGTAAACCCCCCATTCATGCGCGCACTTGCAACTGTCAGGATGAAATTTCCCCTGACAAGCGTTTCAAAACGCGGTTTTATCAACTGTCATAGTGAAAAGTTCCCCTAATCTTCCGCTAGGGAAACGCGCATGAACGTTCCCCTGGTCGACCAAAACTGTATCTGTGTCTAGTGGTCTGGTAGCCTTGGGTTTCCGATCCAGAAGACAGTGGTTTTGATTCCCGCCGGGGAAACACAAAGTTGCTATTATGAATTAATTTAGTGACCTGGACCTTGACTTATGGCAAACAATACATAAATATACGTATACGTAACAATCTAAATACGTCACCAAAATCAATACTGACGTCTCATAATAGCTTATAATAACTACTAAATAATGAAAGACGTTAAATAAGCATACATTTTTCACGTCTCTCAGTTGGTCAATATCTGAATACGCTTTCGTCACGCTTATCGTGATTTTACACATTAGCCACGCGGATTCAAAACTACAGACATGTCTGTATAACACGTGATTCTGAATAGAGTTGCGCAATGTTTTTTTTTAAATATTTTCTCAAAAGAAGCCTAATAATTGTCAGCCCGGTGTAATTTTATGATCACTTATATTTATTTATTCAGAGAAATCAACAGGAAAGTAATCTGTATGAAAGCAAATTTGACGATTCAACAAATAAAATGGGTACGGTGGTAGCATAACAATACTAGCCAAAAAATGCTCGGAGTCCTATTTTTGAACCACCCGTACGTATCAAATTCGCATGCGAAAGAGCAACATTCGCATGCGATTTCCATACTATTTAGCATGCGAATGTTTCTCTCTAGATTTAAAAAATACGACTTCTG